>JBBGZY010001374.1:3352500-3534714 GCA_037952925.1 Lithobates clamitans | reverse complement strand
GGTTTTTTCGTTCAACTAGCTGGGTTGAACGCAAAAAAACTAGTGGTGTGTACTAGGTTTAAGTTTCCTTTTTGTCCAGCAAATTTAACCTTGTTTGAAGTAGCCATGGAGAACTAGAAGTCCACTTTTAAAAACTATAATCTCAATAAAAGTTTAAATTCTGCTTCTTCCA
Organism: Lithobates clamitans; assembly: GCA_037952925.1. Classification (NCBI taxonomy): domain Eukaryota; kingdom Metazoa; phylum Chordata; class Amphibia; order Anura; family Ranidae; genus Lithobates; species Lithobates clamitans. The sequence continues at coordinate 3,534,542 of JBBGZY010001374.1, read as the reverse complement.
GCTGCCATGTATTACCCTATTCTCCATATACTCTAAGTAATGTTTCACATGGGCTTCAGCTTGTATAGGAGTAGTGTGAACAGCAAGCTTTGACAAAACATTTACAGAGCTTTCAGCAAGCTTTGTTGAAGCTTTTTAAGTAACATTCAGCTCCAGTTTGTAAATGCTGAACACAGATCCTAATTGGAGTGCTGATTGTCACTTTAAAGTGGAGTTTCACACAAAAATTGAACCTCCGCTTTTTGGAACCCCCCCCCCTCCGGTGTCACATTTGCCACCTTTCAGGGGGGAGGGGGGTGCAGATACCTGTCTAAGACAGGTATTTGCACCCACTTCCTGGATAGACTCCCACGGGAGTCTATGCCTCTTCCCGTCCCCACGCGCTGTCTGCTGGGACACACACGGGTCCCAGAGACAGCGGGGACCAGTTAGGAAGCGTGACTCGCGCATGCGCTGTAGGGAACCGGGAAGTGAAGCTGCAGCGCTTCACTTCCTGATTACCCTACAGAGAATGGCGGCGGCAGCACCCGAGGACCGAGGGACGATTCCGCCTCGGGTGCCGAAATCGCTGGACCCTGGGACAGGAGAGTGTCCTTATTTTAAAAGTCAACAGCTGCAGTATTTGTAGCTGCTGACTTTTAATTTTTTTTTTTTCAGCGGGACTCGCTAATTAAGCAGGCTGCTAGCGGGCTTTAGCACTACTTGAAGCTTATTGAAAGCCTGCTAGCAACTTGTTTAACAACTTGCCGCAAAATCACATACATGTACGTGGTTGGCTTCAAGTGGTTATACTAGGGTTATGGCTGCTGTATGCCATAACCACTGTATCATTTAAAAGCAATCCTAGAGGCTATCTAGCTACTGGATTGCTTTTACTGGCAATCGGGGAGCCCCGTTATCTGATTTGGTTGTGCTACCGGGTTATCATAGAGCAGGCCAGGGACCGGAAGGTCCCCGACCATCTCTATGATCCTGGAAGCTTGCTGTTCACACTGCTCTTATACAAGCTGAAGTCTGTGACACAGAAACTTTACAGAGCCAGTACAGCGTGCTGGTCCATTCCTTCCTGAACAATGTGTCTGCATGCACACAGCTTAGTAATTCTGTGAGCTGGGTATGTGCCCTTGTAATGTGGGACTGGATCTTGGTATAATTGGGGAGTGTACATGGTGGCTGTCAGCTGCCTAGAGCAGAGTGGTCAGGGCTGTGGCTGAGACAAGCATTGGGATGACAGGTGCAGCATTACTGACAGTCCTGGAGAGGGCAGCTGTGGGGGGAATGCACACAGGGCAGCTGGAATCATCTCTGTCACTTCCCCCCCATCCGAGGGGCCTTGCTGTAGAGCTGTGGGGGAGGGATCCATTCAGAAGTGAATAAGAATTGTCACGCTACCTTAACACTTTCAAAGAAACACAACCACAGCTGTGTTTCTTCCATCGATCCCTGAGCATCATTCAGCGCACGTTAAACATTCAAAGCCAATATGTGAGTTAGCATGTATGACAATAATAAGCACTTAGCAGAGCCTTATCTGCTGTAAGTCTGGTGTGGTGAAGGCTAAAATAAGTGACCACTATTATTTCCTCCTATAGATCATTGCTTATACCTGGAACCTGTCAAACCTTGTGGTTTGCAAAACTGTAATGCTGGCCGCACATGGCAATTTTCTTGTAAATCCAATCTGTTGAAAATGTCAAAATGACCAAACAGGTAATTGCAAACAGACACCAATAGTTTTCAGCTGAAAGTATCTACACCTCACGCTAGGCTGCCCCGATCCTCTTTTGTGAAAGCTGGTTAGAAATTGTAACAGCCTAAAAATTGTTTGACTGGCAATTCTGACATTTGCCATAAGAACTAATCTGCCTAGTGGTATGGGTGGGCTGGTGTGAATCCTTGTGGGCTACTCAGGTTTTAGTTTTTATATAAGCCCCGTTCATATCTTTGCTATTTAATGCAAAACAGCACACAAAAGATGCAATGTAATTAAGTGAGGCTGTTCAGATCTCTATGGTGTGTTCTGCGGCGGTTTGAAAAATGAGGCCTAGTATAATAAAAGCATGCTACATCACATGGTAAAAATTGCACCAAAATGTGGACAAAAGCAGATACAGATACATGTGGCCCTGGCCTTAAAGTATAACTAAAGACACAACGTTTTCTTTAGTTTTGGATAGATTAGAGATGAATTAGAACACCTCTAAGTTTTTATTGCTGTCTCTGCCCCTTTAGGGAGATTCACCGTCTATTTGTTCTCTTTACTGTTATCATTGAAAGTAAAAGAAAATTCCAAAATTTGGGTTGTCCCCAGAAAAGTAATAGAGGGGAAATCTTCCAATAGGGACACTAGTTCTGGTGACCTGGGGGTCCCCAAGGGATTCTCTTAACCCCTTCCTGACTAAGCCTTTTTCTGGCATTTGTTGCTTACAAGTTAAAATCCATATTTTTTGCTAGAAGATTTTATATATTTATTTTAGCAGAGACCCTAGAAAATAAAACGGCGGTTGTTGCAATATTTTATGTCACACTGTATTTGTGCAGCAGTCTTTCAAAAGCAATTTTTTGGGGGAAAAAATACACTTCAATGAATTAAAAAACGGAACCATAAAATTAGCCCAATTTTTTTGTATAATGTGAAAGATGATGTTACGCTAAGTAAATAGATACCTAACACGTCACACTTTAAAATTGCGCACACTCGTGGAATGGCGACATACTACGGTACTTCAAAATCTCCATAGGCAACTATTTAAACATTTCTACAGGTTAGCAGTTTAGAGTTACAGAGCAAGTCTTTTGCTAGAATTATTGCTATCGCTCTAATGATCGGGGTGATATTTAACGTGTGGTTTGAGCACTGTTTACATTTGTGGTCGTGACTTACGTATGCGTTTGCGTCTGCGAGCGAGCACGGAGGGATGGGGCGCTTTAAATTTATTTTTTTTACATTTTTTTTACACTCTTTTGAAAAAAAAAATTCTGATCGCTTTTATTGCTGTCACAAGGAATGTAAACATCCCTTGTAACAGTAATAGGCAGTTACAGGTGCTCTTTTTGTATGGAGGAATCTTTAAGACCCCAAATCCCTCCTTTGCACTTAAAAGTATTCAAAACGCCAAGTCTGGCTTTTTTGAATACTGTAATTATTTTTCATTTGGTGCCTTTAAGTCATCTGTAAACCTGAAATGATGTCATGACATCGCTTCCTGTTTACTTGATCCGAGACCTGATCAAAGCCAACTCCGGCTTCATTCAGGTCTCCGGCCAGCCAGCGGACATGGCGGCTGGTCGCTCAGGCCTCCTGGTGAGACAGGAGAGCCCCGGCGAGATGCGGAAGATGGGGACATCCTCTCCCGCTGCTTGGGATAACAGCCGAGTGTCTTTTTAGCCGCATCAGTTGTTATCCCAAGAAAGCCAACTCCCGGCTCTAAAAAAACGGTACTGGGGAGATGCGTGCAGCTGCATTCATCACCCCGGTACAACCCCTTCAAGCCGAGGCCGCATATTTGCGTACGGTCGGCGGGAAGGGGTTTGCAGAGCTTTAATCTCACTTCCTGTTTGGCTATGGGGCAGGAAGTGAAGGGAAATCTCCCAATGGAGCACAGATGGCAAAAAATAAACCAACAGGGGTTATAACCCTTCCTTACTCTATCCAAAATAGAGAAAAAAAAGTTTTGCCTATAGTTCTACTTAAATACTGAGCTGATAATTGTACAAAACAGTTTTGTGCAGGCCAACCTAAGTTTGGATATGATATTCACTTTTTTGTCTGAAAGTGTATTAATTTGACTTGGAACGCTTTCTTTTTCGAGTTTATATTTACTTATACAGTATAGTCACCAACACCTTCTTCTATTTTCTTCTCGTGAGGAATAAAAATAACCCGGCTTGTTGCCAAATTTTGCTTCTTGCAGTGCATTAAGTGTTTAAGTACTAACACATTTGCTTCTAATAGGAATTAAAAATAGTCTGTGGGTTGCTCATTCATTCTTGATAGGATGTGACGCATAAAAATGTATCATGCATAATATATAAATGTACTGTATAGTTTCCTGTTCTGTATTATTGTACTAGAGATCGTGGGTACAATACCTGAACGTCCAAATGTCATTACTTATTGAAATGATGTGGTGCCAGTACCCATTGATACCTCTAGTGAACTGGGGTTTAACTTAGATCATCTAGTGATTGTTGATGCATAGCTCTGATCTGTTGGATAAATCGATCTGTTCCATGTATGAAGTCCCTGATCAGTTAAAGTATAACTAAAGGCAAAGAATTTGCTTTTGTTTTGAATAGAGTGGAGAGGGAGTAGAACCCCTATCAGTTTTTATTGCTGTCTGTACCCTCTTTAGAGAGATTCACCCTCTTTGTGTCCTGTTTACCATCATTATTGAAAGTAAAAGAAAATGCCAAATTTTGGGTTGTCCTCAGAAAAGTAATAGAGGGGAAATCTTCCAATGGGGACACTAGTTCTGGTGACTCAGGGGTCCCCAATTCTAATTTGCAGGGATTTGCTGTCACTTAGTATAAACAGAAAAGTCAGTGTTACTACCCATACAACATATAGATAGCAAAGCTCCTAGGTGCTCGATCCACAGTCGCTGGCTGAGTAGAGTAATGTGGAAAAAAAAATGATCCGCACACCAGTTGTTCTTCATTTTATTGAATACCCACAGTGAACAAATGCAGATTAAGTCAGTTGACGCGTTTCAGCCTATAAGGCCTTAGTCATAACCACCATTTACTCTCACTTCCTGTTTGGCTAGGGGACAGGACGTGAAGGGAAATCTGCAATGGGACACAGATGGCAAAAAAAACTGACACGTTATAACCCTTCCTTACTCTATCCAAAATGGGGAAAAATATATTTTACCCATAGTTCTAATTTAACTCAGCCCATCCTTGAGCAGCAATCAGTGGGGATGTCTTTTATTGGTGGGAGGAGAATTTGGGGTGGTCATTCTTACCCCATATAAACAATTTAACTGATAAGGAATTAATACAGTTATCTTGTTAGGTATGACGTTAAAGCGGGGTTCCACTCAAATTTTTAACTTAATCTTACACCCTTCAGTTAATTGCATAGATGTTCAAATGCCGCACCAAATTTTTTTTTTATCACTGTAATTACCTTTATATTGTACTTTATTGTGGCACTTCCTGTGTCTCCTCCCATGGGAGTGGGCGTGTTTATTGCCTTTCCCCGGCGCCGCACTGTCTCCTGGGAGCTTAGTATCAGGCTTCCCAAGATTCAGTGCGGGAACAATGATCATGCACGTGAACAAGCTGTGAATGAACAGCATTCACCGCATCCCGCAAATCAATGCTTGTGGGCTTCACATGCCCACAAGCAAGATGGAAACAGCCAGCATCACATTTTTTAAGCTATTCTTCAGTACGAAAACAGACAGAGGCGGAAATATTACACCCAAACTGTGAGTATTATTTTGGGATTAGAAAAGTGTCTCAATGACCTAAAAAAAAAAAAAAAAAAAATTGGTCGCCGGACTCCCGCTTTAATTTTTTATTGGTATATACCTTACTGGGGTAGTGGCTTCTGGGAGAGTTTTTTGCCCATGTTTCCCCTCTGAATTAGTAAAGAAATGCTCTTAAGATTCTACTGTGTACTGACTGGAAGAATTGGGTAGGCCATGTTTAGGGACAGAGTTGGGTTTGCATCTGTAAACTAGTTAATGTCTTTGCTGAAGTTACAATCGGTCCCTGTTTCTGGATGGGGAACTTTAGTGCTCCTAGGTAAAGCGTACAGCACAGTAACGGAAATAATTGAAGTGGTATCTAGGGGAATCTACAGTGGAGCTGACAAAGCCAGCACATTGATTATTCTCCATGCATCTCCAGTGCTTGTTGATGCATTTTCTGACCTATGATGTCCCATGATGAAACTCAGGGGATGCAGAAGAAAGCATCCCTTGGTTCCTGTCACTTTTATTTGCTGCCCATTGCATATCATCTCCAGGCAGTATATATTACTTCTACTTGCATATCTGCTGTATATCATCATCAAGCAGCAATCTCTGCATCTATTTGAACATACACCAGTGTGACCTGCACTCACTGTCAATAGTATTGATATTTGTATTCTCCAAAGGAATCCAGTATATCTTCATCTTTAATCAACAGCCTAATGTTTTCGAGTTACAAGAGGGAATCCAGGAGAATATATTCCCTAAATGCCCTATATGCAAAGTTTACTGGTGATCCTGAAATGTACCTTTATATCAGCATAAGCAACAGGTATCTTCATAAGTACAGTTCCAATAACAGAAGATTACTGTTATATTCCTTGTTTCATTATTTTTACTACAGATAAAGCCACCAAAGCATGACTAGATTGGACCACCCAGCACTTTTTCATAAAAAAAAGATAAAATGTTATTTGTGTGATTTCTTGCTGTACTTTTGCTCCAAAGAAAATGAAAAGTCAGCAGCTGCAACACTGTAGCTGCTGACTTTTAATAAAAGGACATTTACCTGTCCAGGGATCCAGCAATATCCTCACCTAGGCCGGTTCTTCACTGGTCTTCAGGTCCCTGGCGTGGGCATGTTTACTAAGGGAAGCCAGTTGTGACTCCTTGCAGCTTCGCAGCCGGCTTCCAACTGTATGTGTGTACCGTTTGTGTTGAGCTGCACTTTGTAAATGGTCCCACAACCTTCTGGGACCTATGTTTTCCAGAAGGCTGCAGGCAAAGCCAATAAAAAAAGTGAAGTTCCACTTTAATATGAGCCTTTCTATGTAATAATAGTACACACTCTAATTCTGGTCAGTAAGAAATAAAGACAATTATTTCTAATGCACATGGTAAATATAACTTTGTTCCAGATCTTAAATAGTCTTGGAGTGTGCATCCACATTTGTGCTCTGCTTTTGAACCTAAAAGACCAGTAGCACTGTGTTTACATGAGTGGAGAGGATGAGCACCGCCAGGGAGAATGTGGTAGTAAGAGCTGCCCATAGGAAGATAAAGTGGGAGGGAGGGGGGCGGATACAAGACCAGTAGGGGTGCAACGAATCGTCATCGATCCGTGATCCGATCCGCGGAGGTTGATCTGTACGGGACACCCGCGATCCGCGGAGTGCTCTGTGGCCTCGGCCATAGGAAAGGCAGCGGCTTCGGCCTAGCTCCAGAGCGGCGGCCATCTTGGTACACCCGGCGGCTGTTTAGCACGTGATCGCTCCGTCAAATGACGGAGCGATCACTGGTAACAAACCGGTGTTATGTCATGACGCCGGTTCCTCTCTCCCCTCTGTGTACTGATCTGTACAGTGGAGGGGAGAGATCGGATGGCAGCAGTGCCAATACTCTGCAATGCCCTGCCGATACCCCACCAATACCCTGCCAATACCCTGCCAATAGGGAGATTGTGGATATTACAGTGGGGGAGATTTTTTTTTGATGATCCGAACCGTGACTCCTGATCCGAGGAACGATCCGAACCGTGAGTTTTTTGATCCGTTGCACCCCTAAAGACCAATAACCTTTCATAAGGAGAGTGAGCAGCAGTGACTGGTCTATATTACAGGAAACTCCCACACAGGGACAGGACTTATTTCATGCTGGATTACAACACATATCTAGATACACAAAGGTGGCCAGAGTTTAGGTAAGGTAGGCCATAGACGGTGTGAATTTCTTTCCTGCAACCAAAGAAATTTGCATGATTCCCCCACCAACACAGACCATGCTGACAGGGGAATCCCATCTGCCAAGCAATTGTCTTCCCCCGCCAGGAGAAGACCGTGATTATCGCATCTGAATCTGGCAGGGTGGTTGTACCCAAATTGATCGATCGATTGATCAACTTGGTAAATTCAACCTGCCCACACACAGTTCTAATCTCTGCCGGTTCCTGCTGAACCAGCCGAGATTCAAACTGTCTATGGACGGCCTAAGAATACACATGGTTCTTCTATTAAGACAATACATTGTTGGCATTGATTTCAGCTTTAAGGTTCATTCACCTGGGCATAAAGGAAAAAACGCTCTCTGTTCACAGACTCCCCTCCCTATGGCCTGTCAAACTCTGATGTGCGAATCTGTATAGCCTCTGCATCTCTAATGATTCTCACAGGCTCCAGTAACAATATAACATAATTCAGTGCGTAAGGTGATGTACCACCATTCCAAGTTAGTCATATACAACAGTAATTCAAATGGCCATGGGACTTTATATGAGGTACAACACAGACAACAGTGCAGGTAAAAAAATAAATGATATTGCAATAAAGCAGTATGTGTAAAAAAATATTCCTTAATGAAATAGGCTATCTAGTCTGCTATAATTAGAGCTCCAAAATGAATACACAAATATGCATATTTAAATTGTACATGATGATAAATATCAATGCCAAAATAAAGTGCATCCCAATTCTCAAATAAGATTATCACAAGCTGCCTGCATGCAGCTCCATGCTGCTCGGAACACATAAGCAAATGGCTCTTGACTGCTGTATGGGTACTGTACTATGCACCAGACAATTCTCTTGCTAGGTCATTTTGTAGAGGTAAATTCTTATGAACAGTTGCTGCTTTTTGTTTTAGCTAGATATGAGCATTTTATAGCCCCCCCTCCTTCAGCCGCCTTAAGCTGGCTACACATTATACAATTTTCTTGTTCAATTTCCTTTTAGATTTGCCTTCAACTATGTAGTACAAGGGCTTGCTTGATTGCATACAAATTGAAAGTATTTAGGTTTAACCTCATATTTTATGGTTTTGGTAAATCTAAAGGAAATTGTATAATGTGTAGCCATCTCTAGTAAGGACAGCAGATCACCAGCTAACACAAGTGTATCTATTTTTTTTTCTGTTCAGCAGACCATCTTCTTTCTGTTAACTAGATCCTTTTCTCTTCCAGGTGATAAAGTTACAACAGTAGAAAATGACATACAGAAAACGACAAAGAACTCAGACACTCGATCAGAAACTGATCAGCTAAGCACAAAGACAGAGCAAGGAACTGCCAGCTCCACATCAACGGCTGAAAGCCATGACGCCACTTGTCAAAAGACTCAGGGACCCGTTTCTGCACCAGCAGATGAAGGACCTTCTCCTTCATCACAGATGGAGAGGAGTACTTGTGATAAAACAGAGGAAGGACCCAGATTATCTCTTGAAGAACAGAGTTCATTGCTAGAGACAGCAATCCCAAGCACATCGAAAATGGTGGAAAATGTCACTTCTCCAAAGGAACAGGTTCAGAAGGGTGATGTCTTAGCTTCACCTGCTGCTGTTTCTCCTACTACTGCCACTAGTTCCAGACAAAAACTAGGTGTGTATCCTGAATCCTTCATTTTTGCTTATAATGTATCTGAAAAGTATGAGTCATATGACCGAAGTTCTGCCTGCATTTTACCAGTGTTTTCACATCAGGACTACTACCCGCATGGCCAGAATTCTATCACTGGAACCATGTAGGCACACAACCTTTGGCATCCAAAGCAACACCTGTCTGCTAGGCTTCCCTTATTTTACACAGCTTCTTGTTTCAAGGCTACTAAACTTTAAATATGTCAGTGTGTGTATTAGATGCCTAGATTTCTACCGATGATAGTAGAATAATGGGTGGCTGACAACTATACAGGAATCAGCAGCTTCTTTGTCTTTGCTGCCTAATGGTAAATCTGGCCCTGACTTCCAGTAATTTATACTGTGAGAATATATAGTCTATATTAGTGGTCACCAAACTTTTCGGACCTCATGGACCACTAAACTTACAATTTTGAATCCCATGGACTATCAACATTAATTTTACATGCCTTGTACACACAATGCATGGGCTCTCTGCCCCCCCCCTCCTCCCTCTGAATAACACTGCTGCCTTATACACCTATGCTCTGGCTCTCTGCTCCCCCTCCCCCTGGATCACACTGCTGCCTTATACACACTATGCTCTGGCTCTCTGCCCCCCCCCCCCCCCCCCGATCACACTGCTGCCTTTTACACACTATGCTCTGGCTCTCTGCCCCTCCCCCTGGATCACACTGCTGCCTTATACACACTATGCTCTGGCTCTCTGCCCCCCTCCCCCTGGATCACACTGCTGCCTTATACACACTATGCTCTGGCTCTCTGCCCCCCCCCCCGATCACACTGCTGCCTTTTACACACTATGCTCTGGCTCTCTGCCCCCTCCCCCTGGATCACACTGCTGCCTTATACACACTATGCTCTGGCTCTCTGCCCCCCCTCCCCCTGGATCACACTGCTGCCTTATACACACTATGCTCTGGCTCTCTGCCCCCCCCCCGATCACACTGCTGCCTTATACACACTATGCTCTGGCTCTCTACCCCCCCTACTGGATCACACTGCTACCTTAGGCCCGATACACACCTGTGCCTTTTGCAGATTTGCAATACAGTCCATTTAGCATGGTAACACGTTCTGTAGTGCAAATCTGCAAAATGCAAAAAGCCCTAAAAATGCATAGGTGTGTATCAGGCCTTATACACACAATGCTCCTGCTCTCTGCACAACCCCCCCGCCATCTGCATCACACTGCTGCCTTACTCATCATGCTCCCTCCCAAAGTCGGCGATCAGCTCTGTTATTGGAAGTCCCCTCCTTCACCTCCCACTCTCTGCACTACTCCCGGAGCCTCCCTCTGAGTTCACAGGAGCCGCAAGTACAGAGTAGGTGTTGGATATCAATGCGCGCTGACAGTATTGACTGTCAGCATGCTTTGAGAACAACACTGGAAACAACATTGGGCAGTATACATCCACGACAATGTTTGTGGCAGAACCACTGGGGACTACCAAAATTTTCTCATAGACCATCAGTGGTCCACGGGCCACTGGTTGGCGACCGCTGGTCTATATTATATAGCCAATAGCATCCTATTGTAAATAGTTGGAAAGGATCTTCTGTTCTTAAAGGAACAATAAATTACTTTGCCTTATAAAAGGACTCGGTTGTTAAAATATTTAAAATAAATAGTACCCTACAAAAAATTGAATGCTTGCCTTCTCCTGCTGACCACGCTGCTGAAGTGAAGAGGAGCCACTGGCTGAATCCTGCAAAATGACACTTCTGGGAGTTAGTGCACAGAAGTGATGTATTTTCTGGAAAATTGAACCAGTGAGCATCTCTAAGGATCGGGAATCCTATGCTTTCTAAAGTGTTGGTTCTGCATAATCTTTATCTGACAATTCAATTTTGCAGTACAGGCAGCAGGAGAGTTGAGTATTCCATGTCTTCTTTGTAGGAAATGGTTTATTTTCATTATTTATTTTAGTAATAGAGTCACTATAGGGTTGTAGTGCAGATAAAAAAAAAAATGCATAAAAATTGCCTTAGGCCCCTTTTACACATGCGGACCGTTCAGGTCCGCCTGCAATCTTTTAGGCGGACCTGAACAGACGCTCCATACAGTTCTATGGAGCGATGCATGGAGTCCGTGAGAAACAAACATTATGCGTGAAAGAGCCCTTAGGCAACCAGTTGTGAAGCACTGCTACGTGAGTAGCACTCTCATATACAGTACTACTTTCCTCAGTTGGTATACACCAGGGGTCTTCAAACCTTCCAAAGGGCCCTTTTTATTGTGCTTCAGACTTCAGGGAGGGCCAGACTGTGGCCGGTGGAAGTAGAAAATGTCTTGGTGTCAGTGGGAGTAAACAATTCCCCGGACATGGTGGTCAGTGGGAGTATATCATTCCCCAGACATGGTGGTCAGTGGGAGGAGAAATAGAACCCCTATCTTTGGTGTCTTTGGGAGGAATACTGCCCCATTGTTGGTGTTAGTGGGAGGAATAGTGTCCCATTGTTGGTGTCACTGGGAGAAATACTACAGGTATCAGTGGGAGGAGTAGTGTGCCACCATTGTTGTTGGTGGAAGGAATAGGGCCCCAATGGCTGGATAAATGCAAGCAAAGGGCTGCAGTTTGGTGACCACTGGTATACACACCAAGGACACAATCTATTCAGAGTTTGTGTGTTCATCCTATGTTTGTATGGGTTTCTTCCAGATGCTTCCATATCCTCCTGCAATCCAAAAACGTACTGTTAGGTTACTTGGCCTCCTCACTAAGCCCTAATTGGTCTGTATGAATATGGTATGAGAACTAGATTGTAAGCTCTTGTGTTCTCTGTAAAGGGCTTCAGCGATATGCTGTATAAATCAGTATAACATGCAATGGGCAACATAATTCTACTTTTAGCCTATTTGTAAACCAGCATGTTGTTGGAGAAACCCACATTTTGTTTCATGTTATAGCCAGGAATTTTATAAAAGACATGCTGCCTGTTTGAACTAAATGAGAAACTGAATATTTGGCTTTACATTATTATAATCGTGCAGATATATATTTGCTTTAATTGTTATGCTTGAACGTCAGAGGTCAACTGAAAGTTGTGTGGGAGGCTGTCTTTGCTGACTGACTTCTGAAAATGCTTGTTTTTATGCGCTTGTCCTAATCCATAGGCTTTAATTGTTATTGATCCAGTGACCAGGATAAAGAATGCAGATCAGAAGTTCTAAATTCGTTTGCTTCATGCTTGTCCCAGGTCAATGGCTCACGTAGTATTGATGTCATAAAGGTCAGACCTACTTTAATGCACTTGCATTTTCTGAAGGATGGCAGTGGTATCTTCCATTATTTTGAGATCCATGGCACCCTTTTGATAACTGTCACTTATGAAAACTCACCAACAGGACTGCTATACAGGGCAGGGTAGACTTGTTTCTGCATGTCACTCCCATGCTGGGCAGATGAGTGAAGCGGTGCTCCTTCACTAGTGAGTGACTTTCTGCAGCACCTCCATTAGCCTGGGAGTGACACCTCACTTGTCCGGCTAGCCTAGGTGCAGGTAAACGGTGTATATTTTCTTCCCTGTATACAGGAGTTTGTCTAGGCTAATTGCTGCTTGAAGTGGCTATTTTTGGTCCTGCCACTTTTGGTTGCTAGGACTCTGGCTGCCATTGTCCTAGCAACCAATGAGTGGTTGCTGTGCAACTATGCTTCATTGGTCTCTAGGAAAATGGCAGCAGGGCTGCACAGTGTCATTGGTTTCTAGGACACAGGCAGTTGATGACTAGCATACACCAGCAATTTGCAGCTGCCTAGACAAGCATTAGTATTAAAGGTAAAACTTTGTTTTTTCATTTTGGATTGAGAGAGTTCTAAACCCTGTCAATTCTGTTTTTGCCATCTATGTCCCATTGAGGAGCTTTCCTTTTTTACTCCCTATCCCATAGCCAAACAGGAAGCAAGAGGAAATCCCTCCAAAGTGAGGGAATCCCTGGTTTTCACCAGAACTAGTTTATCCATTAGTCCGGTTTCACATGGGCTTCAGCTTGTATAAGACCAGAGTGAACAGCACGCTTTAACCACTTGCCTACTGGATACTTTTACCCCCTTCCTGCCCAGGCCAATTTTCAGCTTCCAGCGCTTTGAAGTGCTGCCGCACTTTGAATGACAATTGCGCGGTCATGCAACACTGTACCCAAACTAAATTTGTATCATTTTTCTCACACAAATAGAGCTTTCTTTTGGTGGTATTTAATCACCACTGGGTTTTTTTCATTTTTTTTGCTAAATAAATGAAAAATGAAAAAATTCTGCGTTTGTTAGACTGCTTTCACATTGAGGCGCTTTACAGACGCTACAGCGCTAAAAATAGCCCCTGCATAGCGCCTGTAAAGAGCCTCTCCTGTTTCTCCAATGTGAAAGTCCAAGTGCTTTCACACTGGAGCGGTGCGCTTGCATGACGGTAAAAAAAGCCCTGCAAGCCGCATCTTTGCAACGCTGTAGGAGCGGTGTATACACCGCTCCTAAAGCGCCCCTGCCCAGTGAAATCAGCTGCAGCGGCGGTTAAACGCACCCCGCTACCGGCTGAATAGTGCCGCTAAAACGGCGGTAAGGAGCCGCTAAAAATAGTGGCGCCTTACTGCCGACGCCCGCCCCAGTGTGAAAATCGCCCTAATAATTTTGCAACCAGGTAATTTTTCTCCTTCACTAATGTGCGCTGATGAGGGGGCACTGATAGGCTGCACTAATGAGGAGTCACTGATGGGCACAGATAGGCGGCACTGTTGGGACTGCACTGATAACCCTGATTATCAGAGTACAGGTCCCTTTTAGAGAAGCCGGTTATCGCCTCTCTTCTCCTTTCTTCATGCTGTCAGCATGAAGAAAGGAGTGCCGATAACCGGCTTCTGTTTACATCTGTGCTCAGCTGTGATTGGACACAGCTGATTACGTTTCAAAGAGCCCTTGATTGGATCTTTACCTCAATTCTCCAGACACTGATCACAGAGCATGCCACGCCCTGCAGCAGGCACGATTACAGGACGCCATTATATGACGGTGTCCCAGAACTAGCCGGCCATGCTGTAGCTGTCATTCAGCTATAGCACAGTTGGCAAGTGGTAAACAAAGCATTTGCAATGCTTCACAAACAAAGCATTTGCAATGCTTCATCAAGCTTGGTTGAAAGTTTAAAGTATCATATACTCCAGTTTGTAAATGCTGAAAACAGATCCTAATGGTAGTGTGTATTGCCACTTTAAGCACACTGCTGGTAGGCATAAGCAGGCTTTCAACGGGCTTTGAGAAGTGCTGAAGGCTGCTAGCAGCTTGTTTTTAAGTGACAATCATTACATTAGGAGCTGTGTTCAGCATTTACATACTGGAGCTGAAAGTTACTATAAAAGCTTCAGCAAAGCTTGCTGAAAGCTCTACAAATGTTTGTAAAAGCTTGCTGTTCACACACTGCTCTTATACAAGCGAAAGTCTGTGTGAAACAGGTCTGAGAAGATTTTATGTTTGGTAGGGTTCTGGGGATAACCCAACATTTTAGATTTTCTTTTGCTTTATATTATGGTAAGTAGAACAAAATCACCCTGATGGAGGCACACAAACAGCAATAAATACCTAAAAGCACAAAACAATTCTCCTGCGCTTGGGCGCTAGGTCTACAGGTGTGCGATGCAGTCAGCCCTTTTTATATGGAAACAATAAATACCTGACAGGTGTTCTAATCCCTCTTCACTCTTTCCAAAGCAAAAAAAAAGTTTTGCCTTTTTAGTTGTACTTTAAAGTGGTTCTAAAGCCTCAAGGTTTTTTTTCCTTAAAGGAGAAGTATAGCCAAAGCTTGTTTGGCTGGACTTCTCCTGTGGATCACAGGAGTGCAGTTAGTTTTGCACTCCTGTGACCCGTTTTTAGCAGAGAGAGGTCTGAAGTCTGCTCTCTGCTGACATCACAGAAATCGGTCCAGGGTCTGCGTCATCCCGACCATGGAGTTGGGACCCGCCAGATCCCTGGACCGACACTCGGCTCAACAAGCCGCTGAGAGGCTCTGGTGGCACCAAAGGAGGCTCGGTCCTGAGCCACAGCCCTGCGTGTTCATTCACACACACAGCCGCTGCTCAGCCTCGCCTCCTCTATCCGCTCACTGGCCAATGGCTCCTGCTGCTGTCTCAGCCAATGCGCCAAGGCACTTGTGCACATCGCTGGATAGAGATGGGGCTCAGTTAAGTATTGGGGGCTGCTGGACACAGAAGGTTTTTTTTTTACCTTGAATGCATGAAGGTAAAAAAATCTTGAGCCTCTAGAACCACTTTAAGGTAAAAAGCCTTCTGTGCTGCAGGAGCCCTCTCCCCCCCCCCCTTTATTCTTACCTGTGCCCAGTTTAATCCAGCGCTGTGTACGAGAGCAGTGTCAATCAAATGCTGTGACGAGAGGGCGGGGCTGAGTCAACCGGTATGTGTCAATAGACGCAGACTGGGCGGCTTGGGAGCGAGCACTTATGGGTATCCCCAGGGTAGGCGCTCGACGAAGAGGAGGAACCTGGAGCGCTGGTGGGGGACCCCAGAAAAGGAGGATCGGGATGCTCTGTGCAAAACCACTGCACAGAGCAGGTAAGTATAACATGTTTGTTTTTTTAGTTAAAAAGAAAAAAAACAAAAAAAAAACAAGGTTTATGTCACTTTAAAGCCAGCTACAAATCATCAGAGAACTTGTAGGGAAATTTGTAGCCACTGCATCTCCGGTACAAAGTTTCTAGTATGATTCTTATCACATTAGCAACTTTGTAGCAGCTACAACTCTGTTTATTTTCTCTAGTGATTGGAACTGGCTACAGAGTTGCTGCTGTGGCTGACTACAATGCTGATCTAGGCAGCTACAAATCTCTAGTGTGCCGTGATCATCGATTCTTATAGCTACATTCACCTTCGAAAAAGCAACCCGCTTACAACAAAAACGTGAAGAAAAGTGACTCTGTAAATGTTGCAAATCACTGCTACAAAGGTATCAGTGTGACATGGACCAGGGAAACCGTGCCAGGGTTAGTACCAGTGTACACTTGCAGGTTAGGGAGAGGAGCGGGGGTTGGGGGTCAACATTTGTGGTTACGCCAGGTCTTTACTGCCCCCAATCTCCCATTGTCATGTTCAGTAAGTGGTACTGCTGAATGAGGCAGCGATAGAACACCTCCTTCCTGGCTATTAAATGCCCTCTGAAGAGCGATCTGATGTAGATTGCTCTACAAAAGGCAGTGCAAGTCTAAACGGGACCTAAAAGGCTATGCCCACAGGCTTGGGGCTTGTGTGGAAGGCATCAATTTGATGTCAGTGAGACACTTCAAGGATCATTCAGAATTCATTGACAGGTGCATGTGACATGTGGTTTACCCCCTCATGACCTGCAACTGACCTGTAGGTTTTGCATTGCCATATATGAATGCACAATTCGCTGACACTAGCCTCAATGGTCACCATGCACATTACAATATGACCAAACCTTCTGTGTACAATCTACTTTAAGTTTACTTAAACTATAAAATGTGAGGACCCAGCAAATCTATCTAAACAATGTGTGTCCAATCAGGCAGGTCCTAATACTACATATTTGTTAGTAGATCTAAAGGAGATTGAACAGGCGAGTTGTAACATGTGTGGTGAGCTTAAAGCTGTGGGTATCACTACTCACATACAAGTTAGAGTAGAGATGAGCTTCGGTGTCCTGTCCTCCAACCTCATCTCTAGCCGATCTCTGAACTTAAAGTGGTTGTAAATCTAAAATGTTTTTTCCCTAATGCATTCCCTGCTTTGAGGAAAAAATTATTTTACAGTGTGCTTTGCTCCCCCTCCTCCCTAAATACTTACCCGAGTCCTCAATTGATCCAGCGCTGTGCACAGCTGCATCTCTTCTCTCCGCTCTTTCTCTACTCACAGGGACTCGGGGACCATTGGCTCCCGCTGCTGTCAAACAAATGCTGTGAGGAGAGGGCAGTGCCGAGACACGCTGTGTGTGTAAATGGATGCACACAACCCAGCTCGGGATCAAACCTGCATATCTGCCCCCATAGCAAGCGGCTGCGAAGAAGAGATGGAGCCTAGAGCACCAGTGGGGGGCCTGGGACACTCTGCAATGTGGTGGTTATGACTAAGGCCTTATAGGCTGAAACACGTCAACTGACTTAATCTGCATTTGTTCACTGTGGCTATTCAATAAAATGAAGAAATTTTAAGAGCAACAACCAGAGTGCAGATAATTTTTTTCTATGCTGTGCAATACTAATAAGTATAACCTTTTTATATTTTTTTTATTAAAAAAAAATTACTTTCGGAATGATTTAAAGTGCTACTAACCCAGGAGCCTGCATTCACCATATCTGGTCTCCCACAGTACACAGAACATGGAAATGCAATTATTTTAGTAAATCTAAACTGCTAAATACCTTTTCTCATCAGCAGTATATAGCAGCCTTGTGTCTTCTATCAGTGTCCGACTGTTTCAAGCTTGTAGGAGGCGTTTTCATTCTCCTCTGACTTTCCTATGAGGCTGCAGGACCCCTGACCCTCTGTCTGGACAGTGCTGATTGGCCCTGTGCTGATCACATGCACCCTTCCAAAAAAAAAAAAAACCTCTCTAGCAATACTCACCAAACTGAGCATGTGCAGAGTGCTCCCAAGGCTCTGTACTATCAGGAAATGGATTGGGGACAGTGGAAGAAGGGGAGGATCAGAGAAGACAGGATCAAACAGCCTTTTTACACAATGCAGAGGATGAACCCCTTAGGTTCCACAGTGAAGATAACAAGCATGCTTTACTGCAAATGCATACTGATTTACTGTTGTAGGCTTAGTAACACTTAGGGCTCATGCACACAGGACGTTTTAAAAACGCCAGCGCTAAAAACGTCTGTTTTTTCGCATTTAGCCACGTCTTTACATTAGCGGTATTGCGCGATTTCCCATGTTTTGGGCTTTTTTACACTCCTCATAATGTAAAAATGACAAACGCGGCTAAAAGCTTGTTACAGCGTTTAGGGGCTTTTTGGGCATTTTTCGTTTTTACAGCTCCTGGAAGCACAGGCTGTTTTTTCTTTTCAATTGCCCCTAAACGCTTATTCCTCCAAACACCGCTCACAGCTTGTGTGCATGGACACATAGGCTAACATGAAGGGGGGTTTAGAGGCAGTTAAAAAAAACGTCAGACGCCCCTAACAGCAGCTGTAAAAACATCCTGTGCTCATGAGCCCTAAAAGCTCCCTTTTCCTGCTCCAGTAAGCTCAGGGTGGAGTCATTCCTGGCCCACAGCCTGCCTTTTTGTGGGAATGACCCAGCCTGCAGCTCATTGGAGGAAAAAACTGGTGAGTTCGGAATTCATCTAGAAATTAGTATGGAGGACACCCAAGCACATCTCTGGTAAAGAGTAACTACACCTTACCCATATTAAATATAATTTAAAATTCCAAACCCTTGCCCCTGTATGCAAAAAACAATATTTGCAAATTAAGCTCCCCTTGCTTCACTCTACTACCGTGTCACCATCTTGAAACAAGAGATGGCACGTTGACCAACAGAGACCCACAGCACTGGATGCGGAGACATGCCGATCGGGAATCCGTCAAAGAGCTGGCAGACTCCTGTAGCATATCTGCGGTATTTGGAGCACTGCCTCCTGGGATGTGTAATGTGAAGATCTCAAGACAATGGGGAGGAGGAGGCAGCTGAGAAATGTTCTTGAAATGGGCGGAGTCCGCTTCTAATATGACAAAACGATAATAATGATTGTTTTTATATAAGAGGTTTCAACTATTTTTTTTCCAAAGACATGCTGGTAGGTTAGTTGGCTGCTGTTTAAGTTCACTCCAGTATGTATGTATGTGGAATAGGGACCTTAGATTGTGCGCACCTTGAGGGCAGGGACTGATGTGAATGTCCAGTATGTAACGCACTGCGTATTTTGTCAGCTCTATAAAATTAATGAACATTTTCCATTGTGTCTGGTTTACTGTGCACATCACAAACGATAATGTCCCAAAACATCAAGTGTCACTAAGTGAATCCAAATTTACTCAACCTTGTGTTTTACATTCCTTCACAGACACCCAGAAGGCAGTGCAGCGGCAGAAACAGGCAAAAGAGAGGAGAGAAGAAAGAGCAAAGTATCTGGGTAAGTGGTTTTTCACAGTGACAGAAATTAAGGCTGACCATACACTATGCAATCTGATTGTACAATTTTCTTTGGATTCACAAAACTATGTAATATAAGGACAAACCTTTTTATTGATCCATTTATTGTATCAAATCAGGAAGGCCTTTGCACCACATAGTTGATGGAAGATCTGGCCAGCTAAAGTCCATACTTTGATGGAAGATCTGGCCAGCTAAAGTCCATACTTTGATGGAAGATCTGGCCAGCTAAAGTCCATACTTTGATGGAAGATCTGGCCAGCTAAAGTCCATACTTTGATGGAAGATCTGGCCAGCTAAAGTCCATACTTTGATGGAAGATCTGGCCAGCTAAAGTCCATACTTTGATGGAAGATCTGGCCAGCTAAAATCCATACTTTGATGGAAGATCTGGCCAGCTAAAGTCCATACTTTGATGGAAGATCTGGCCAGCTAAAATCCATACTTTGATGGAAGATCTGGCCAGCTAAAGTCCATACTTTGATGGAAGATCTGGCCAGCTAAAATCCATACTTTGATGGAAGATCTGGCCAGCTAAAATCCATACTTTGATGGAAGATCTGGCCAGCTAAAATCCATACTTTGATGGAAGATCTGGCCAGCTAAAATCCATACTTTGATGGAAGATCTGGCCAGCTAAAGTCCATACTTTGATGGAAGATCTGGCCAGCTAAAATCCATACTTTGATGGAAGATCTGGCCAGCTAAAGTCCATACTTTGATGGAAGATCTGGCCAGCTAAAGTCCATACTTTGATGGAAGATCTGGCCAGCTAAAGTCCATACTTTGATGGAAGATCTGGCCAGCTAAAATCCATACTTTGATGGAAGATCTGGCCAGCTAAAATCCATACTTTGATGGAAGATCTGGCCAGCTAAAGTCCATACTTTGATGGAAGATCTGGCCAGCTAAAGTCCATACTTTGATGGAAGATCTGGCCAGCTAAAGTCCATACTTTGATGGAAGATCTGGCCAGCTAAAGTCCATACTTTGATGCTTTCTAATCCAAGTAATGGGGTGCTGAAGAGTGTCTGTCTGTATTACCCTTACCAATCATGTTCCAGCAAACTAATACAAAATAGAACATTCTGATTGGTTGCAATGGCAGCACAGATGGGTCTTATTTCCGGTGTTTCTAGATATAAATACTCCAATAGAGTGGTGTTATGTGTTTCTTGTAAGATCTCTTCAAATCTTCACTTGCGGGTGAAGCTCACAAGTCGGGCATATGAATATTTCATTGGCCACGGAGGCTGCACAGCATAAATATTTAACTTGTTTTAGAGACCTCTGGAAATTTAGGCCAACTTAACTCGATAAAATTTCCTCCATTCCACGGGCTCTTTACCTTGTCACTTATACATTCACTATGCTTTTGTTTTGCATAATCTAGCATTCTGCTTATTGTCTATTGCATGTGACACAAACACTTAATGAGAGTATACTAGTTTTAAGATAGTACAAATAAACAAGCAAAAATAAATGTAAATGTATCAAGTAAAATAAATGTTTTCTGTTGCATTAAAAAATGCAAATAAAAAGAAAGCATACTTGTAATACAATATATAGCAATGAAGGGCTCTTTCACACCTACAGCCTCTGAACACAATGTCCGCTGGTGTGTGCCGGGAGGATACAATGCTAATGTGGATTGCACTTTTATTTTTTTATTTTTTAGACCTAACATTTGATTACGTTTTATTAGCCACAGCTCAGTTCTGTGGATTGTGTCGCATAACGCTGCGCTGAAAAAAAAAATGCTAAACTGGCTCTGTAGGGAGCAACACTTTTTGCCTTGTCTTGCATTGAGAGTTCACTGGGTAAGGGTGCCCAACGCCCCTGGTGCTATAAACGTTTACATTTCCTCTTTTTTTTTTTTATATCTCTGAACTGTGTCCTTCTCTGCTGCACTTCTCTGACTTCCTTTTTAGTGTGGTCCAATGCATCGCTACTACATTTCCCATAATTCCTTGCACACTGTACTGCACATGTGCCCCCCCAAGCACAGCGCCTGATCCCGATTCCCTGCATGCTGGCCATAATACCTGTACTGCACATGTGCCCCCCAAGCACAGCACCTGATATTGATTCCCTGCATGCTGGCCATAATACCTGTACTACACATGTGCCCCCCAAGCACAGCACCTGATCCCGATTCCCTGCATGTTTCCCATAATACCTGTACTGCACATGTGCCCCCCCAAGTACAGCACTTGATACTGATTCCCTGCATGCTGGCCATATTGTCTGTACTGCACATGTGCCCCCCAAGCACAGCACCTGATATTGATTCCCTGCATGCTGGCCATAATACCTGTACTACACATGTGCCCCCCAAGCACAGCACCTGATCCCGATTCCCTGCATGTTTCCCATAATACCTGTACTGCACATGTGCCCCCCCAAGTACAGCACTTGATACTGATTCCCTGCATGCTGGCCATATTGTCTGTACTGCACATGTGCCCCCCAAGCACAGCACCTGATCCCGATTCCCTGCATGCTGGCCATAATACCTGTACTGCACATGTGCCCCCCAAGCACAGCACTTCATACTGATTCCCTGCATGCTGGCCATAATACCTGTACTGCACATGTGCCTCCCAAGAACAGCACCTGATGCTGATTCCCTGCATGCTGGCCATAATACCTGTACTGCACATGTGCCCCCCGAAGTACAGCACCTGATCCCGATTCCCTGCATGCTGGCCATAATACCTGTAGTGCACGTGTGCCCCCCAAGCACAGAACCTGAACCCGATTCCCTGCATGCTGGCCATAATACCTGACCTGCACATGTGCCCCCCAAGCACAGCGCCTGATCCCGATTCCCTGCATGCTGCCCATAATACCTGTACTGCACATGTGCCCCCCCAAGCACAGCACCTGATCCCGATTCCCTGCATGCTGCCCATAATACCTGTACTGCACATGTGCCCCCCCCAAGCACAGCACCTGATCCCGATTCCCTGCATGCTGCCCATAATACCTGTACTGCACATGTGCCCCCCCAAGCACAGCACTTGATACTGATTCCCTGCATACTGCCCATAATACATGTACTGCACATGTGCCCCCCCCCCCCCCAAGCACAGCGCCTGATCCCGATTCCCTGCATGCTGCCCATAATACCTGTACTGCACATGTGCCCCCCCAAGCACAGCACCTGATCCCGATTCCCTGCATGCTGCCCATAATACCTGTACTGCACATGTGCCCCCCAAGCACAGCACCTGATCCCGATTCCCTGCATGCTGCCCATAATACCTGTACTGCACATGTGCCCCCCCAAGCACAGCACTTGATACTGATTCCCTGCATACTGCCCATAATACATGTACTGCACATGTGCCCCCCCCCCCCCCAAGCACAGCGCCTGATCCCGATTCCCTGCATGCTGCCCATAATACCTGTACTGCACATGTGCCCCCCTAAGCACAGCACCTGATCCCGATTCCCTGCATGCTGCCCATAATACCTGTACTGCACATGTGCCCCCCCAAGCACAGCACCTGATCCTGATTCCCTGCATGCTGCCCATAATACCTGTACTGCACATGTCCCCCCCCCCAAGCACAGCACTTGATACTGATTCCCTGCATACTGCCCATAATACATGTACTGCACATGGGCCCCCCCCCCCAAGCACAGCACCTGATCCTGATTCCCTGCATGCTGGCCATAATACCTGTACTGCACATGCCCCCCCCCCCAAGCACAGCACCTGATCCCGATTCCCTGCATGCTGCCCATAATACCTGTACTGCACATGTGCCCCCCAAGCACAGCGCCTGATCCTGATTCCCTGCGTTCTGCCCATAATGCCCTTAATGCACATGTGTCCCCTGAGCACAGCACCAGTGCACCTGAGCATGGAACTAAGTGGCATAAAAAACTGGCAAGGAGCCAGCACGTCAAAGTGGCTATGCATGGCCTACAGGTGATTTTAGTAATAGAGCCACCCTAGTGGTGGAAAATAAACACCAAACTTTCAGAGGTTCAGTGTGCTGCCAAAACTGCGTGTTTTCTTTTATTTCTAGGGAGGTTTAATTACAGAATTAGGATTGGGGGTGCAGCAGTGCTGCCTCATTTAGCTTCTGAAGCTCCTTTTAAATACCATAGGTATGGGGGGAACCTGTGACCTCCCACAGTGCCTCTTAAAGTTCAGGACTGAGCAGCCAGTCACCAGGACAGAGTGCTTTTACAATGGGGAAGAAGGGTGCATATAGCCATGTTTTGACTTTTAAGGAGTTCCAAAATACACAGAAATTTGGGTGACGGGGAAACTGCAGTAAGGTGAATACATGTTCTTTGTGGTGCAGCTACTTTGATAACTAAACCTGTGTAAGAACATGTGTTCCCCTTCATCTGACCTTCATTCATCTATTATATTATTCTGAGGACTCTACAATCTATCGTAGATTGAGCCTAATTTTTTCCTAGACATACCTAAATGTTTAGACTGTTATAGTGAACCATACATGTGTTTTGTTTGCTCAGAGCCTGCCAAAGGTTTGCATGTGATGACTTGAATTTCTCCTATCTAAATCACTTCACCAGCAGCATCAACTTCAAAGACCCTTTTTTTGTTTGCATGCATTTTTGTTTTTGCTTGTAAAAGTCTGATCTATGCTGGATTGTAAAATAACAGAGTGGCTGCTAAATAACATGGAGAGTCTTCCGTTCTTGTATCAGTCGCTGTATTCTCTGTATACATTCATGGGATATGGAGTGTATACCAAGTTATGGGTACACCAGTTTTGTTGTGGTCTGTGTCCTCATTGCATATGTGTACCAACCATGGAAGTCCCTTTTTAAGTCAATGAAATGAGGTCTGGTAAATAAATTGATGTGTTTTGAAACGGGTGCATCACATTATAATTCAGCGGTAGAATAGGTAAATGATATTAAGTTCTCCGTGCAAATTGATGTTTGTGCTCCATGTAACAAACTGTTTAATGTTTTTACTTTCTACGTTTTTACACCACAACTTACATTTGCCCTGTGAAAAATCCTCAGATATGTCTCTCTGTTGTACTAAGATCTAAACTTATGATCTTGGAATGCTTACCATGTATTTGTTATGGCATGATGCTTTGGAACTACATGTCCCATGATTCCTTGGCCACACTGCACATGCACAATCCTTAGCATGGCGCCTGAGTGGTCCAGTGCTACGATCCCTGACTACACTGCACATGCACATCCTATGCACAGCACTCTTGTGAGCATTATAAGAAGGATCCCTACCACACTGTGCATGTGTGTCCTATGCTCAGCACTTGAGCAGGCATAAGAAGGTCCCCTCCTACACTGCACATGTGCACCCTATGCACAGAACTCGAGCAAGCATAATAAAAAAGACCCTTGCCACACTGCACATGTGCACACTAAGGACAGCACTCGAGCAAGCATAATAAAAAGGACCCCTCCCACACTGCACATCGAACAAACATAATAAGGACCCCTCCCACACTGCACATCAAACAAACATAATAAGGACCCCTGCCACACTGTGCATGTGCGCACTAGTACAATATATTTGGTAATAGTAGTAAGAATGTAGAAAAAAACGTAGGAAGTAGAAAAAAATAGAGAAAATATCGGATAAATAATTACAATTGCTCACCAAAAAAGTATACAGATATGGCATGCCGACAGGGGAATCCTCGTCACCCTGAGACCGCTCCATTGAAAAATAATGAAACCTAGAAAGTGTTAAAGTGGTTCTAAAGGCTGAAGGTTTTTATCTTAATGCATTCTCTGTAGCCCCCACCCTCTTATACTTGTCTGAGGCCGACCTCGATCCAGCAATGTACATTGGAGCATCATCTCTCTCCACCCTCTCACTCATCTGCTCAGAGACCGCAGTGGGAACCATTGGCTCCTGCGGCTGTCAATCACAGCCAGTGAGCAGGGGGCAGGGCTGAGCCATGCTCTGTGTGTCAATGGACACGCAGACCGCAGCTCGGGTTTTGCATAGTGGCTTGCTATGGTGGGCACTCAGCAGGGGGGGGGGGAGTTGGGAGCGCCAGTGGGGGACCTGAGAAGAGGAGGATCAAAGCTGCTGTCTGCGAAACTACTACACAGAGCTGGTAAGTAGAACATGTTTTTAAAAAATGGGTTTACAAACACTTTAATATATACAGTAAGAGTATATAATGCAGAGTATGCAGCAAGCACAGCTACCAGCAACACGTGATACACAGAAAAAATGGATCTATAGCTTTTCCTTCTGCAATGCAGCAATATAACCTTCTCCATCTGGTCTCTTCTTTCCATTCATTATTTTGGAGCTCTAATCTGGAACTAATAGTTTCTTGTTCCGCTACAATGTAAATGTTTCATTTTCCAGAGGGCTAAGATGATAGATGCCTAATGTCCAGATGATATGACTCCTGTTATTTGTCAGTGGTGTGTGATACAGGATTACCACCAGCAGACAAGTAGTTGTAAGGATCCATTCACACTACATTCCGTTACCTGCGTTTTTCCTAAAAAAAAAAAAAGTGCAGGTAAGGGCAAAGACAGACCAGAATGCAGTGTTTCACTACGTTCCGAAGCTGTGTGATATTTTGCATAATATCACACCGCTCTGCATGGCCCTGCGTGTCACTACTCAGCATTAATGAATGAAGTGTCACAATGTCTGCCAACGTTTTGCCCGTGTGTACGGGGCTTTACTCTCACTATCTGGTGTAATCTTTAAGCGCTTATTCACTCCATATGCTTTCAGGTACATTTTCTAAATGCTTGTGAACAAATGCACATTAAAATCAATGGTTTTTCAATAACCCTAGTTCACACCACTGCATTCAGTTTTTTTTTAATACTTTCAAAAAAGTATTACAAAAAAAAGTATTAAAGTATCGGCATGCTTTTTTTTGCACTGGAAATCATGTAAATGTGTGTAAATGCACATAAACATGGGGGTGGAGAAAAAAAGGTGACATCTAATTTGGCTCCTTAGTCTTGGGATTGCAATGGCCAGGACCATGATTTTGCCTTTAAGGACAGACATCCAAAGTACGCGGAAGAATCTCTGCACTAATGAACACACCAAACAATGGAGAAGCCCAAGTGTTTAATCAGGCACAGAGTGCACTCTCCACAACCAGAGGTTGGTATGGCAATCGTGGCAACCAACCAAAAATATTAACACCATAAGCCCATGTGTGTAGCAATCAAACTAGAATCGCACGCGGTACGTGGCTTTCCATAGGCGTACCCGGCTTAGGCGTATATTGAAAAAAACGAATCCGCTGCCTATTGGTTCGCATAGTTTATAATGAATCATCTTGCAAAATAGTTCAAAACACCTGGATTTTTAGCAATGTCCTGCGCTCACAGTGTACAAAGCGTGGCTCTTAGCGGGCTTGTAGTTCTTTAGGTATAAATACCTCTGCCAGAGTATATTAAGTTCAAGTTGCAAATGACAGAGGATATGCACCTATCCGTATACTGTCTGACTCTACCAAAATCAGCCTCAGGACAGCAAAGACAAAAGTCTTACTCCAGGTACTAATTCAAAAGTTCCAGGAGGTGCAGGTTCTAAATAGACTCATAAAAACTCGAGGGCATTAACCGCACAGTTCCACATGTAAACCTGTTAAGAAACAGCCCAGAGACTCTTACCACTATGCGGCATTTATGTTTGTCACCCCTTCATTCCTCCACTGTGTTGCCAATGGATATAGTCCCATACACTGTGCTGGTAGAATCCCTTGAATTGACACGATGGTCCAGATAATCAGCCCTTTGATTCCCGTTGTATGTGTTGGGAAGTTCACATACCGCTGGTGCACAATGCCTAGTGAAGTACGGGCAGCCGTAATGGCACCGCAGGGCCTAGCTGGTGCTGCCTACTACAAACACGTTTCGCACACATGACCGTATGCTTCATCAGGACCATTGTATGGATTTAGGCACCATTGTTTGTTTTTAGTTTTATATAAATTATGTCATACAGCCCAGGAGGCTTAAGGAGGGGAGAAGGGGTTTTCTTAGCAAAGCACACCCTTCTGTTTTCATGCCCTGAGCTAAGGGCAGATGGATTCCAGGAAGTAAATGCTACATGAATCATCTACCCTTACTCAAGATGGTCATAGCTAGAAATACTAGAGGGTGTTTTTCAAAGTAATTTCTCAGAAAAACAAAGAATGGGACATGGATGGATGGGGGAGGTTGCTTTGAATCCAAAAATGACTTAAATAGCGTTTTTTGTTTGTGGTGCTCAGATGCAGTGTAGTTTAAAAAATATAGATTTTTTGAGAGGGGGGGGGGGGGGATGCACCTGAATGCAGGGATTGTGGGGTGAACTAGAACTAAAGGGTCAGTCCATGAAAAACTGACATTTCTGTTTTTGGTAGAAGCCTGTCAGGGTTTTGTGCATCTTGGACTGTTTTGTATCTCCTTTCAGTGGCCATTGTGAGGGGTTCTCACTCTCCTTGTTGGAATTATACATTTTACATTATAGAGAAAGAGCTAGAGGATGCAAAGTTAGGCAGAAACAACCAAAAATCCCAGGTGGTCAGGAAAAGGGTCACCATTTATGATATGGAGATCTTGGAGCATTTAAATGCATATTCTACCTTTAAAAATTGCATAAAGGAAAAACATATGCCTTTATTCATTTTTTGCATTTGAGCCTGCAAAGCTGCTTGTTTGTGGGAGCTTGCAGGCCACACTGATCCCTGTATGACAGAAAACTAATTTAATTAAAAAAAACATTGTAACCATGATCAGTGTGTCCATGGATGCAATGGATAGGATCCTGCAGATTGTTCCCCCTGCTCCAAATCCGTATGGAAGTGTGGACCTTCAGTTATGAAGCTGAGGGAGTTAATCAGACATCACCACACTTGTACTCCATTGAGAACTGCAAGTCCATCTGCTGGGTGGCAGATGGGACTTGTAGTCTTTTGTTCACAGGTCCACTCTGAATTCAAAAGAAATACAAGGTGCCATGGGGAGAAGAATCTGGCGATTCAGGTGAGGGCAGGGGCAGTTAGAGGTTAGGGGGCTGTGGAAATGATACCATGGAGCTTAAATATGGGTGTAGCATAAAACATGATCAGAAAGGTGAAATTGGCCTTTAAAAGAGAAGTAAAGTTTTTTTTTTTTTTTCAGAATCATACTTGCCTCGGAGGCTGAGCTGGGTGTATTTAAAGGATAAGTTCACCTTTTGGAGCATGTTACACATTACTACCATATTTAGGGTGTAACATGTAACCTTCTCCTGTGACAGCGGGCGGGGGATCCTCTCCCCACACCTGCTGCCACTTTTCAAAAACAGCACAGGAATTTGTGAATGAATGAATTACAAGTCCCGTCTTCTACCGCGGCAGACGGCTTGTAGTTCTCAGGGTACTGTGAGGGCACCGATGAGCACTCTTTTAGTTCATTGACACGTCCTCCAGTTTTGTAATGGTCTGCCCATACCTCCAAGGTGGAAGTAGTGTCTGCAGGAGCCTGACATTGCACCCAGAATCTACTGATCATGGTTGCAATGCTCTGTAGGCTCCTTACAAAAAATAATTGTACATTATTTTTCCTGCAAAATATGTGCATATATGTTTTTTTTCTTAAAGGTGAACTTAGCCTTTAAAATCTTACCTGCTTAACCACTTCCCGTCCAGAGATGTACCAGTAGGGAGGAATCAGTTTTTTCAGTCAGCGATGCTAAAGAGCTGTTGAATCACTTTTACAGGCGGCGCCCCCAACGCCTTTACCAGACTCTCCCTTCGATTGAGGAGCCTGGTAAGGATGCGACTGGCGGCATCCGGATCTGGACACACAGTAGAGAGGAACTAATGTTGTTCCTCACACTGTGTGACATCAGAAACCGGAAGCAACAAGGATTTTGTCACTTCCGGTTTCGGCTTTGTGTTTACTGGTCAATTCACAGCCAATAAAGCAGCTGATCAGACCATTCTGTGTCTGATCAGCTGCATTGGAGGCCAGAGGAGAGATCTCTACATAAAGAGGACCTGTCAATGCCCATGCTGTCACGAGGGATGTTGTTCATCCCTTGTGGCAGCAATAAAGTTGATGGAAAAAAAAATTAAAGAGACATTGTAAAAAAATATTTATTTGAATAAAATAATTAATAAAATAAAAATTTAACGTGTCCCTGTCCACCCGTGCTCGTGCACAAATGCGAATGTGTGTGGCATTCCCACTCACATATGTAAATGACTATTGCACCACACATGTAAGGCAAGTGCAATAATTCTAGCACCAGATCTTCTGTATAACCCCTTAGTGTTGCCTATGGAGATTTTTAGGTACAGAAGTTTGGAGCCGTTTCATGGGCGGATGCAATTTTAAAGTGTGACATGTTTGATATCTATTTACTCGGTGTAACATATTTTTTTATATTTTACCAAAAAAATTGGGTATTGTGTTTTTGTGCATTAAAATTTATTAACCGATTCAGCCCCGGAAGATTTTACCCCCTTCCTGACCAGAGCACTTTTTGCAATTCAAGGCTGCGTCGCTTTAACTGACCGTTGTGCAGTCATGTGACGTTACACCCAAACAAAATTGACGTCTTTTTTTCCCCACAAATAAAGCTTTCTTTTGGTGGTATTTGATCACCTCTGCGGTTTTTATTTTTTGCGCTATAAACAAAAAGCGTCCATTTTTGAAAAAAAAACGCATTATTTTTTACTTTTTGCTATAATAAATATTCCCCAAAAATATATAAAAAAACTATTTTTTTCCTCAGTTTAGGCCGATATGTATTCTTCTACATACTTTTGGTAAAAAAAAAAAAAAAAATCGCAATAAGCGTATATTGATTGTTTCGCACAAAAGTTATAGCATCTACAAAATAGGGGATAGTTTTATGGCATTTTTATTTTTTTTTTATTAGTAATGGCAATCTGGTGGGATTGCTCCTGTTCTATGCCCGTAAAGCTATAGCCCTTAGTTGGCGCAAACCAACCCCCCCTCCTCTCTCCCTGTGGAAACAATAACAATAGCTTACCTCTGTATAAAGACACATATGACAACAGAGGCTGCCCCAACAAATATAGCAAAGTCTGGTCTAAGTGGCTGGCAGATCCCTCCACCGCTTCAGAGGCCTCTCAGTAGACCCCAATCACAAAGTAGCTCCCAAGCGGGTGCCAGGTGTACACAATAGTCTACAATATGCTATTTTACCATGTACAACTGCACATAGCACCACCTCATGACCCAGTAAACTGTACCGCTATGACTGATTTCATAATATATATTTCATGAATAAGGTGACAGCGTGATTCCTGCAAGGATCACATAGACATCATATTAGACCAATGTATGTTTAACTGTTTGTTCTCTTTATCTGTTTTTGTTTCTCTTTTTAAAAACCAATAAAAAGATTTTGAAAAAAAAAAAAAAAACTAAGCACATAAGAATTGTCTGTTTAGAACAGTGTTTCTCAACTCCAGTCCTCAAGGCGCTCCAACAGGTCATGTTTTCAGGACTTCCATTATTTTACACAGGCGATTGATCTGTTTCACTGCCTTAGTAATTACCACAGCCATTTCATCTGAGGGCAATCCTGGAAACATGACCTGTGGGGACGCCTTGAGGACTGGAG
Source organism: Lithobates clamitans (assembly GCA_037952925.1). NCBI lineage: Eukaryota > Metazoa > Chordata > Amphibia > Anura > Ranidae > Lithobates > Lithobates clamitans. The sequence continues at coordinate 3,503,503 of JBBGZY010001374.1, read as the reverse complement.
TTGAGAAACACTGGTTTAGAAGAATAGCATTTCGCTTGCATTTATTGTGCCTTACAACACAGTCTCCTAGAACCTTCTCGGCTTTTGTTGACCCTGTCATAACAACTACGCTACGCTTTCAGCCATAGACAAAGGCAGTGTGGTGTTAAAAAAGACAGGGAAGGGTTGTCTACCTCACTGGCTTCTTTCCAAGCCTAGTGAGATCGCAGGATAACAGCTATTGATCAGATTTTTTTATAATGTTTTATCTCCGCCATAAACATTGATTGAAACCTACTGCAGAACTTTAATGTGGAGCCGACTGCCTTAATGCATTCCCCAAAGTCACCCTACCAATGGCGATGAATAAATGAGAAGAAGTGGGTCTTTTTATGTATGTTTGTTTTTAGTAATGGATGCAGTGCAAAATGGCTAAGGGCTTTTGCTTGTAAGAATGACTTTGTCTTTATTTTACCCTTTGAATTTGGAATGTGAGAGCAAGATGCAATAGATGGTATTTTTCTCATCCCTATAGAATAAAAAAAAAGGTAACATAACTGAAAATCCCTATATTAGTTGAGGATCATTCATTTTCGTAGGGAACGTGCTTTTGGATACATTATAGGAAATCTTTTAGCTGAATGTGTCTAATATGGGGGTGCTCAATGTACTGTCCGTTTGTTCAGGGGTAATTCAACTACATTTGGGTTAAAATGCTTTGCATTAAAAAACAGTGTGCATATTCCTGACTGTCCTTATAAGGCAAAATTCCTCATTTAGGAAGTTTGTAGCAAGGCATAAGCTAGCTGTAGCAGGATTATTAAAGTCGAACTTTAAATGAAAATTGAGCAGGCAATCTTTTTGACATATGTCTCTTCTGCAATAAATGTTCCTTTTTGCAATAAAAGATTTCTACCTGCCTGTTCTCAATCTACAATGCGCATGCACAGCTCTAGATAGAATTTTGGAGTCTGATGGGGTGAATAAACTCCTGTGCATGTGCAGGAGCTACGTCACTCTGACATGGCTGAAGATTCTGAACTTGAAAGAAAACTGGGCTTAGACGTTGGCGCCAGCGAGTGGGCTTGCGGACATTGTATTGTTGAAGGGGGACGCAAGTATAGCTCTGTTGCCTCCCGTTAAAAACATGTCCTGCAGTATGTAATTATAGGGTTTATTATATAAATGTCCTCACACACCTATTAACAAAGATTTACTTATTTTTTTTACATTAAAAAAATTTGACAAATGGGTGAAAATGTTGATAACTAGCCCCTTATAATTGCATCTGCACCTAGTTTTCTCTGTGTCCCCCCCCCGCAAAGTCCCAAAAATACCTGTTGAAGCTGCCAGTAAAGGCCACCTAATTTCGGCCATACATGGAAAAAAGTTTTCTTTCGAAAATCTTATCTAAGAATTTAGTACAATTATCGAATTTGAGTGATCGGACATGTTGGAAATTTTTTGAAAAACAAATGATTTTCTAATCAATGATAAAAAGAGTTGTGTGAGAAATCTAATCAAAAAAGAAATGCGCATGTGCACAAGAAAAAGTTAATTCCCGGAACGAAAAGAAGATTCCGGGCCACAAAAATTATTTTATGTAGGAACCGGAGGTTAAATTGTAGGCTTGGTTGGTTGAATTTCAAAACCAAGGGTGGCACCATCCGATCACAAGATGCACAAAATTTCTGATTGTCAAAAGAAAATAAATTCGGAATTTTGACCCATATGGGTCCAAGCACAAAAAAAAAAAAACGCTGCTTCTACAGGAGTTTTGCAGCTGTTATCCTATGTGTTCATTCACATTAGGATGATTAGACGCATATTTCAAGCCCAGCGTTTAGAGGCAGAAAAAAAAACCCCTTCTGGTTGGCAAAAAAAAAAAAAACGCTAAATGCTCTTAAACGCCTGTACAAAAAAACGTTCTGTAGGAGTATTTTTTATCTGCCAAAAGAACTGGGTTTTTTTTAAGCCCAGTGTGCATGGACCCTAATGCAGCTTCCTGTGATGGGGTGACAACGATGCTGCACTGTTCCTGAATTTAAAGCAGTGTTGCCACTCTCATGTAAGCTGTTCCTGCTTGGGATAAGAAGGTGTTGCGGGGAATGTGGCTCTGAGCATTGTCACTGCTGATTCACAAGATAGCTTGTCTATCAGTTACCTGGCCACATCTAGTCCTGCCCAATGCTTTCTTGGCAGAACTGACTGCTGCTGAAGTAGTAACTGGATTCGGTACTTGTTTGGGATGTCATACAGGAGACTTTTGTTGTACTGTAGCATTAAAATCAAGAACAGTTTGTCAGTATTCTTATAGCTGTCATTAACAAAATCTTCTTCATCCAGTATACAAATGCCTTTTTATATATTGGTTCCTGTTCAAAGACACCATTACTGTGCATTATTTAAAGCAAGAATAATGTGTTGTGACAGCAATGTTTACCTTCATCTGCCAATCGCACTTTATAGGCACTTTATACAATTTTATAATGCTGACTCTAATAAAATGGCTGCTGGAGTCTGTAGTTGTGGACATTTTTGCTAAATATAGGTTGAAACCAGTAGAAGGTAAACTTTGTTGCAGAAATTGTGTGTCTATATCTGAAATTAGTGATGTATTGGAATGTGTACACTTTATAAAAAGAGCAGGTGGTATCTCAACATTGAGGAGAAGGCTGTCCCAAAAAAAAAAAACTTGGGTTAGTTAGTAATGTGTGCCGTTGCACAAGTATCCATGTAAAGGGTAACTCCACTTTCATGGGGGAAAAAAATAGCAAAGAAAAAAATAATATAGTGTAAACAATTGCAACACAAGTCATATTGTAATTGAATGTTATTAAAAATTACCTTTCCTTATCAATTTGCAGTGCTGTAGTTTTCTGAAAATGCAATGCAATATGGCTACCTGGATAAGTTTTGTACACAAAATGCGTACAGAATGTCCTCCAAAAACATTTCCTGCTTGTTTGATTTGCTCACTGATTTTCCCAGAAGTCTGCACTAAGATACAAGTCAGATATCAGGCCTCCCCTGCAACAAAAATAACATTTCTTTTTCATATATCATGGGGCACAGAGTCAGGCTAATATTCATTACCTGCTGGATTATACTCCATCTCCAGGTGAATAGACACTGGTAGACCAAAGGTCTTCAGACAGGAAGTGATCCCCTGTATAACCCCTCCCACACAGGAACTACTTCAGTTTTTTACCAGTGTCTGCAAGATGGATGGCACGGTTTGTTTGAGCTCTCTGAGCTCCAGGTCTCTAGTCCCACAAACGTTTCCTAAATAAATCAAGGGATTAACTGATCGGATCCATTTGACACAGGCTTTATATGCTTGGATAAATGGTACCTGAGCCTCGCAAAGACTCAAGATCCTGCGAGGTTTTGCCTGTAATGCGGGTTCGGGTGCTGGACGCTGCAAAGTGGAATCCTGGACACCACAGCGCTAAGGCATTCCAGCAGGGTGCTGTACAGGTCCAAGGGAGTGGACCCTAAACATGAAAAGGGTACCCAGTCCTTGAAGGTCCTCAAGTGACAGGAACCCACGAAGGGTGAAGATTGGGCTCTTAGTTTCTAACCTGCCCTACGCCTGGATGGGTAAGTGAAACCCCTTTACTTATTATTGTGGGGTGTCCCAGGGAGTTTTGGGCTAGCTGTGGGTGTTTGCAAAGTGTACATTTTTTTTGCTTGTGTCTGGCTGTTTTATTACCTGTATGATGGAGCAGGACGGTGCACCATTTTGTCTTGGTTCACCAGGGCGCACGTACATTCACAAGAGTGCCGCTATGCTCAGTTAGCAGTTTGTTTGGTGGCCATGGCACATGCGGCTTCACTGCACATGCGCAGTAGCCTTTTATCTGGGCACATGAGGATTCGCGTCCCAAGCAAATACAGCCATGCCTGTTCGCCAGGACCACGTGCGTGCGTACTCACGCACAGAACTTTCCGGCGCACACCCAGCTTATTTAAGCTGTGTAGGCCAAGCATGCAGTGCTTCCAGAAGAAAGCTGTGGGACAAAGGGGATTGTTACAAAGGGGCTCGGCGAGCCCTATTATAGGGTCTCCCTTCTGAGGTGTTTTAATACTACCCAAGTACTCTCTTTTTGTGGCTGATAAATGTCTTCAAAAAAGAGGAGAGGGACTAACACTACAGGGAAGGGCTCACCGATGTCGTCAGTAGTTCCTGACGAATCCAGTCGTATCCCTAGTGTTGTATCCCCTGAAAGACCAGAGGCTTCCGGGCAATCTGAGCCGCTGTGCCTATCTGGTATTGTGCCTACAGTCAACGCTGGTGCTTCATCCTTTATCACTAAAGATGAACTGTCCTCGGCCCTAGCCGGGTTAGAGCGCAGGATTGCTGGCATGATTGCCTCCATCCCGCAGGGTAGCAGGAAGCGTGACAGATTTCCCTTCCCAAGGCCTCCTAGTCTGGAGCAGGAATGGGTTGAGGATGGGGAAAAGCTTAAAGCTCAGGACTCTGTGGGGGGCCCGGCAGATGAGTCTGCTTCCGAGCAATCTGGACAAGAAGATATCAGATCCTGACTCTGACCGAAATGTTCTGCTTTTAAGTTTCCTCTTGCAGAGGTGACTGAGCCCCCCTGGTCCTCTTTGGGATCCCTGAGGCCTCTTCAGGCCACACAGGCTTTCCCTCTACACCCCCTGTTGGAACAGGCGGTATATGCTGATTGGGAACATCCTGACAGGATTTTTGTTCCTCCTAAGAGGTTTTCCCTTTTATATCCCATGGATGCAAAGATCATAAAAAAAAATGGAGCATGCCAGTAGTAGATGCAGCAGTCTCTTCCTTAAACAAGAACTTAACTTGTCCAGTAGATAACGCACAGGGTTTGAAAGACCCTGTTGACAAGAAATTGGAGTCATTATTAAAGGCTTCCCTTTCTTTGGCCAGTTCAAGTATTCAGCCAGCTGTTGCAGCAATTGGTATCTGCCAGTCAGTAAAGGATCAGGTCAAACAGCCTGATGGGCCTAGCCAGGAGGATGATCTGCCTGAAATTAAGACAGATATTTCTCGAGCACTGTGTTTTGCTATTGACTCCTTAAAGGAGTCAATGCAGCAGGTTTCTCGTTTAGCTCTCTCGTCTGTACATATGTGCAGACTCTTGTGGCTTAAGAACTGGTCAGCCGAGCTTCCTTGTAAAAAGTTATTGGCAGGTTTCCCTTTTCACGGGGGACGTTTTATTTGGTGATCGTTTGGACAAATATATCCAAATGATTTCCAGAGGGAAGAGTTCTCTACTTCCTGTGAAGAAAAGCACCAGACGTCCCTCGTTTAAAACCTCAGGGACTGCTTCCTCTAAAGTCCCAGCATCAAGGCGGTTCCGCCACCAGCAGTGAGCTAGGGCTAGGGGCAAGCCGCAGGGCCAGAAGAAGCCCTGGGTCCAAAATTCTTCTAAACCCAGCACTAAGCCCTCCTTTCGAGGGGACGCCCCCACTCCATTGAGTGGGGGGAGGGCTGATGCACTTTACGTACATTTGGAAAACAATAATTCAGGACGAGTGTGTCACTTCAATTATATCTCGCGGTTACAAGCTGAAGTTGCGGGGGGTCCCCCTCAGAGGTTTTTAAGATCCAGCGTTCCTTCGAATCCTCCAAAAAGAAACTAATTGCTTCAGGCACTACATCATCTAGTGCATCAAGGAGTGATTGTAGAGGTTCCGGTATCCGAAAGGGGCACAGGGTTTTACTCAAACCTGTTTACGGTTCAGAAACCAAACGGGACACAAGTCCCATTTTGGACCCAAGATCCCTGAACAAGTATCTACTGATACAGTCCTTTTGGATGGAGTCTGTCCGCTCAGTAGTAGCCTCACTCCAGAGGGGAGACTTTCTATCCTCCATCAATATAAAAGACGCGTAATTACACATACCTATCTTTTAGCCTCATCAGACAGAGGTTCCCACATTTTGCAGTAGGGGAACGTAATTTTCAGTTTGTGGCTCTACCCTTCAGGCTGGCTACAGCTCCCCGGGTGTTCACAAAGGTCCTAGCACCAGTACTGGGTCTTTTTAAGGGCCCAAGGGATCCTGGTGCTCGGGTATCTGGACAACCTCCTACTCAGAGATCACTCATTACAGGCTCTAGTACAGAGCCTAATCTGCACAGTGTGGTATTTGGAAAGCTTAGGCTGGATCATAAATACCGAAAAGTCAACCTTGAAACCAGCTCAAAGTCTAAAGTATTTAGGTCTGATCCTAGATACGGTTCAAGCAAGAATATTTTTGCCACCCGTATGGATCTGTGTCCTGAAGGTTCAGGTACATCAGATAAGGGGCCCCAGACAACCCTCTATTCGGCCCTGTATGAGTCTTCTAGGGAGGATGGTATCCTCCTTCGAAGAGTGCACTATTCCAAGTTCCATTCCAGGCCTTTACAACAAGACATCTTATTGGCCTGGACCAAAAGAGGAAAAGCCCTGGATTATCCAATGTGCTTATCTTCTCTGGCACGCTTAAGCCTAAACTGGTGGTTGTAGGATCAGAACCCGCAAAAGGGAAAATCCTTTCTCCCGGTAATTTGGAGCGTACTGAATACAGATGCCAGTCTCTCATGCTGGGGAGCGACCCTAGAAGGGCTCACAGCTCAGGGGAAATGGTCAGGGACAGAACAGATCCTGCCCATCAACGTCCTGGAATTACAGGTAGTACGTCTGGCCCTAAGGTCCTGGACGGTGGAGCTTCGGGAATGCCCTATCAGGGTTCAGTCCGACAATGCCACTGCAGTGGCCTATATAAACCACCAAGGCGGTACCAGGAGTCGTTCAGCTCTGAAGGAGGTGAACCACATACTAGCCTGAGCAGAGGGACATGTGCCGATTTTATATCGGCAGTCCATATCCCGGGAGTAGAGAACTGGAAGGCAGATTCTCAGGCGCCAGCAGATCTGCCTGGGGGAATGGTCCCTACACCCAGTCATGTTCCAGGACATTTGCCAGCGTTGGGGATGGCCACAGGTCGACCTATTGGCATCCAGATTTAACAACAAGCTACAGCAATTTGTGTCCTGAACAAGTGATCCTCTGGCAATTGGAGCAGATGCTCTGATAGTTCCATGGAGACAGTACTCCCTGGTTTATGCTTTCCCTCCGATCCCTCTCCTTCCACATTTGTTGCGCAGGATTCAAAAAGACCCTGGTTCCCGAAGATTGTGAGACTGACAATAAACAGGCCATGGACGCTTCCATATTGCCCCGATCTACTGTCTCAAGGTCCTATATTCCACCCCAATTTACAGTCTCTAAATTTGACGACATGGCTATTGAAGCCAGGATGTTAAAGGACCATGGCATCTCTGAATCAGCAGTGTCTACCCTAGTGAATGCTAGAAAAGCTGTCGCTAGGAAAATTTTATCATAAGGTCTGGAAGACTTATATTGCTTGGTGTGAAGCCAGAAAGTGGCATCCTCGGAAGTACGGGATTGGGAGAATTCTCTCTTTTCTACAGTCAGCTGTGGAAATCAAATTGGCTTTGAGTACAATCAGAGGTCAAGTTTCGGCCCTATCAGTATTCTTCCAAAGGTCTTTAGCCTCCCATTTACTGATCTGAACCTTTATGCAGGGGGCAATTCGTTTGGGGCACCGGGCAGTAAAACCAAACAGCTAGAGGACAGGGGCGGCCATTGCTATATACCACTTAGCATTAGTGGTTCACATGTGATGGTGTTAAATCTTCACATTGTTTGGTTTCACTGCCCGGCGCCCCTGTGCCAACATCCATTGATAGCAGAGTTTATCCTGGCCCCTGTATGCCCTCTGTGGCCACACAGAACTTCCTACATTGTGATTTTTGGGCTGTCTTGGTGTGTGCTCCTTGGCATCTCTCTGAGCCATTTTTAACACTGGTGATCTATACAATCCCCTAAAGAAGCCATTGATGGCGAAACATGTAGAGACGTGATATTCCTCATTGACCACTTCATGTATATGGATACCTTGGCCAGTATAACAGTCTGTATAATTACTCTACTTTTTTTATGAACGCCATTTGTATTGTTTCTATGTAATAAAATGTATATATTTTTAGCAAGTTTGTAATTTATCTTTGTATATGTGGCACTGTTATAATCCCAAAAAACCCCTTTGCCATTAATTCTAAGATGTTATGTGCCACAAACAGTTAAAGGGCCTTAGTGATGTAGAAAAATAATTGACTTAGAGGTCCAAATTCCTGATTCCATCCTTCTGGCACATTTATATTTGCATTAATTAAGCTGAACATGTCATCAGGGCATCAGTATTCATATTTTAGAAATTGGCTTAAAAAATCTACTGCATTGCAGTATGAAAGGCAAGGAAAAGCATTCTGTTATCTCATTGACTCCCTTGCTAAAGGGCTTGTGTTCCTATGCCTAACATGAGTGCTGAGACCTCCATATGACACAAATTTAGAATAAACATTATTGTGCAATCCTAAACCTCCTTCTTTTTTTTTTTTTTTTAAATGCTTTAGCGGCCAAAAAGAGCGTGTGGCTTGAGAAAGAAGAGAAGGCAAAACAGCTGAGAGAGAAGCAAATACAGGACAGAAAGAAGAGACTGGAAGAACAAAGGCTCAAGGCTGAAAGGAAAAGGGTGCTCCTGGAGGAACGGCAAAGGTTAAAGCATGAGAAGAACAAGGTAATGGTGGTCAATAATTGTGTTCATTTCATACTGTTACTTCTTCGGTCTTGGCCTACATACAACAGCATCCACAGTAGCTATTGCCTTAAATTGTATTATCTTTAGTCTGAAACATCCACGTTCAGTGCTTTGGCCTGTTTTGAGCAGTCATATGTAATGCTCTCTTCAATAAGGTGACTACAGAAAAGGAGTCATACCAGCCAACACGGAAAAATAACTTTTTGGTGCTAATTTGTATAGTAATCCACACTTAAAGGCATTCATCACGTCAGTGTCTTCAGTGAGAAGATCGAAGCAGAACCTGGGCATTATTCATAGCCTCCCAAAAGTCTCATTAAATGGAGTAATGAAGTGGAGATTGGCTGTCATATTCTCATGTTCTATTAGGAAGCAGTAAAAACGGCAGTGCTAGACAGGACAGTGTTGGTTCTTTACAGATTTCTGGACTGAAAAAAAAAAAAAAAAGGATTTAAATGCCATAGCAACGCGTTCATTACCAAGCTGAAATATATCTAGTATTACCGTATATACTCGAGTATAAGTCGACTTTTTCAGCACATTTTTTTTGTGCTGAAAGTACCCCCCTTGACTTATACTCTAGTCAAGCACTTTTCTGCAACAAAAAATTTCATTTTCCGAACCGAATTTGGGGCCCCGTATCTCAGGGTCGTTTGGGGCTAGAAACCCCACATTTGGTGTGCAAACCCAGTGGAACTGGTACCATAACATATCTAAAGCTGGGGTTCCTAACACCAAGTAGCCCCGAGATACGGGGCCCCAAAGTAGGTTCGGAAAATGTCATTCTCTGCTGCAGAAAAGTGCTTGACATTTTCTGAACTGATTTTTGGGGCCCTGTATCTCGGGGCCACTTGCTAAAAACCCCAGCTTTGGATATTTTATGGTGCTAGTTCCACTGGGCTTGCACACCAAATTTGGGGTTCCTAGCACTAAGTGGCCCTGAGATATGGGGCCCCAAAGTTGGTCAACTGTGTCCATCTGCAGCAATGTCATTTCGGGACCCTTTGGGTTCAGAGACCCCAAATTTTGGCTGCAGCTAGGGGGCATCTAGGAACCCTTAACTACAGAGTTTGAAGTTTGGGGGACCTATGGCTGCAAATGGGCACAGTGAGGCATGCAAATGGGCACGGTGAGGTTGCAAATGGGCATTGTTGACCCTCTTTTCCACTTACAGTAGCTGTGCATTTCTCACCCTTGTCTTATACTCGGGTCAATAAGTTTTTCCCATTTTTTTGTGGTAAATTAGGGCCTCGACTTATACTCGGAATACGGTACATTTTTACTGTAAAATATAATGAGGTTTGCTTACAGAATACATTAATACAATTCATTTTGATATGCAAAATCTGTCAATTCTTAGGAAAAATATGAGGCAGCAGTCAGCCGTACCACTAAGAAGACTTGGGCAGAGATTCGTCAGCAGCGATGGTCTTGGGCAGGAGCACTCAACCAGAACTCTCCTAAAGGAGGTATGACTAGTGGATCCCTTCAATGGACTTAAAGTATAACTAAAGGCAAAACTTTTTTTTTTAGTTTTGGATAGAGTGGAGAGGTATTAGAACCCCTGTCAATTTGTATTGCTGTTTGTGCCCCTGTTAAGGATATTCACCCTCTCTATTTCTCCTGTTTACCATTATCATTGAAAGTGAAAGTATTACCAAAATCTCAAATTTTGGGTTGTTCCCATCAAAGTAATAGAAGGGAAATCTTCCAAACGGAACGGTAGTTTCTTAATCGTACATCATGGGACACAGAGCCATAGTAATTACTATGTGGGTTATAGGCCACCTTCAGGTGATGGACACTGGCACACCATAAGACAGGAAGTCCACTCCCTATATAACCCCTCCCACTATTGGGAGTACCTCGTTTTTTCGCCAGTGTCTAAGGTGTTGGTCACGAGTAAAGATGTGCTGTGCTGAGCTCCACTGGAGCAATCCTTGCTGAGGCTAGCTATGCAGCCGGATCTATTCAAAGCGTCTTTTTAGGCTGAATTGAATGGTACCTGGGCCTCGTGCTGGAAGAAACTAGGTTTAGCCTGTAACGCTTCTCTTTCCAGAGAGCTAGACCCCAGGATCCAGTACTTTTGTTTTTTTCAGCCTTAAGTTTTTTTTTGGCGGGGTGTTTTACGGGTTCAGAAGTGCGGATCCCTGATAAAAAGGGCCCCAGATCCTGAAGGTTTTTTAAACGGAGCCCACTGTGAGAGGTGAAGATTAGGTGTGTTGGTTTTACCGCAGAAAACGCTGCGGCGGGAAAGGTAAGTGGAGATTTCTAAGGAATTTTTTTAATTTCTTATGAATGGTCTCCTTTACAAAGTAAATGTTTTCATGCCTAAAAGTCACCACTGGAGACTGTAGAGAGCACGTACCCTGTTATGCTTTCCTACGCTGTGTCACGCTATCTCAGTAGAGCTGCAGATTCCTACAGCAAGCAGCCCCAGAACTCCGGTAAGATTGGGGGGGATTTTCTTACAAAATCGCCCCCCACCTGGAAAAAGCTGTCCCCCTCTCCCTGGATAGGGGGAGGCCAGAACGGTCGGGATGCCGCTCTGTTTTTTTACCGCCTATGTACGGCGTTTGGATTACCGAAATCTCCTCCCCACCCCCGCAAGCCAATCCCATCGGATCGGAGGCCCGCGGCCACATGGGAAAACGCCCTTTATGAAAAGAAAGGGGAGGCGCAATGTGATGGCGGGGGTGGGGCTGAGTGCGGCATTGGCGTGCGGCAACGCCCAGCGCAAGAGTAGGTTTTAAAAGCTCTATTATTTGCTGGCTACAGCTGTCGGAGGGACATAAGAGCATGTAAGAGGTTGGTGACACAGGCATTCCCTTGGCACGTTTACTAAAAGCATCAGGCTGAGTGTTAATAGCAGCGGCAGTTGCTGTACTATTGCTCAAGCTGTGAATGCGATTTCTTCTGGTAGTACCTCTGCATTTGTGCATCGAGTTATGGTCAGAAGGGGGGGGGGGTAAAAACACCCCAAAAAAGGGCTCAAGAGGGATTCCAAGCTCAAAAAAGCCTAAAATCATCTTTAAAATGGCATCCTCCCCTGTGAGATCTAAAGTGGCTGGTCAGAGCGAGCCATCAGGGACATCAGGTGGTGCAACTGTTTCCAACACTGCAGCCCCTGTCTGTTACTGAAGAAGCTTTTTCATCAACCATATTAGGATTGGAGCAGAGGTTAGTGGCTTTAATCGCATCCCAGAGTGGGACTAAGCACAATAGGTCCCCTTCCGTTACCCAGGACCCTCAACCTGAGGAACCGGGGGCGGGAGATGATGAATTTTTCTTAGGGGACCGGGAAGAGGCTGATGACCCCTCTTCTGAGGGGTCAGATGCGGAGGGATCAGTTTAACAATCTGAAAGATTGATGGTACAATCTCTTACTGAATTGGTCCGCTCCGCATTTATGCGACCCTTAACTGGGTCGGTTGATAAACCTACTTCATTTAGGTTTGCTAAAGCCTCCCCAAGCTTCGCATGCCTTTCCTATCCATTCATTGCTAGAAAAGCTTATGTATTCTGAGTGGGGTCACCCAGATAAGCAATTTTATCCTCCTAAAAAGTTTTCAACACTTTATCCTATGGAGGAAAAGTTTAATAAAAAATGGGAGTTACCAGCAATTGACGCTGCTATATCCTCTGTGAATAAAAGTTTGACTTGTCCGGTGGACAGTGCTCAGATTCTTAGGGATCCAACAGATAGGAAGTTGGAATTCCTGTTAAAACACTTTCTCTGGCAGGATCAGTAGCTCAGCCTGCGCTGGCAGCAATTGGTGTATGTCAATCCTTGAGAGACCAGTTTAAACAGGTGCTCAAGATTATTCCTGATCAGCAGGCCCAGGATTTGGCCGAGCTACCAGGGGCGTTATGTTTTGCAATAGATGCTATGAGAGATTCTATTCTCCAGGCCTCACGCCTTACGCTGGGGGTTGGTGCATATGCGTAGAATACTATGGTTGAAAAATTGGTCAGCCGAAGCGCCCTGCAAAAAGCTCCTGGCTAGTCTTCCGTCTCGACAGCCTCCACCTTCAAATTCAAGAGGTAAAACCTCAGGGTCAACCCCAGTGACAAAAGAAGTCCTGGGGAAGGAAACCTACAAAACAAAATACTAAAGCCTCCTTATGAAGGGACGCCCCCGCTCGCTCGAGTAGGAGGAAGACTTCTGCAGTTCTCAAGGGTCTGGCAGGAAGAATGTCAAGACAAATAGGTGGCTTCCTCAATTACTCTAGAGTACAAACTAGAGTTCTGAGAGTCTTCGTCTCCTCGTTTTCTCAGATCAAACGTTCCCAGGGATCCAGAGAAAAAGAAGTCTTTCAAGCATTGGACCATCTTTTGTCTCAAAAGGTGATATCGGTGGTCCCTATGGAAGAGCAGGGATTGGGGTTTTAGTTCACGGTACTCAAGCCAAATGAAGATGTCAGACCCATTCTAGATCTCAAAGATCTAAACCAGTTTTTTAATATCAGCTCTTTTCGCATGGAGTCAATCCGATCGGTAGTCTCCATCCTACAAGGTGGAGAACTTCTGGCATCAATCGACATCAAGGATGCATACCTCCATGTGCCGATTTTCCCCGCTCACCAGAAAAATCTACGGTTCGAGATAGAAAATCTTCATTTTCAGTTTGTAGCTCTGCCTTTCGGACTAACTACTGCTCCTCAAGTATTTACAAAGGTTCTGGCCCCTCCTCTAGCCAGATTAAGGGCTCAAGGTATAACGATTTTAGCGTACCTAGACGATCTGCTCTTAATAGACCAGTCAGTAGCCCGCTTAGACCAAAGTAATGGTCACCACAGTCAACTACCTGAAATACCTAGGTTGGATTCTCAACTAGAGAAATCTTCCTTAAACCATTAAGGAGATTAGAATACTTGGGTCTGATCACAGATACAGCCCAGAAGAGGGTATTCTTACCCCAGGTGAAGATCAGTGCCATAAGGGAGCTGATTCAGGAAGTCAAGGCAAAGAAGAATCCTTCTATTCGACTTTGCATGAGGTTGTTGGGAAAGATGGTGGCTTCATTCGAGGCCATTCCTTATGCTCAGTTTCATTCGAGACTGCTGCAAAACAGTATCCTATCGGCTTGGAACAAGAATTTCCAAGCTTTAAATTTCCCAATGTGCTTGTCTCCAAAGGTGCGCCAGAGCCTCAGTTGGTTAATAACCAAGAATCTGCAGAAAGGAAAATCCTTCCTACCAGTTACCTGGAAGGTGGTAACAATGGATGCCAGCCTTTCGGGTTGGGGAGCAGTCCTGGAAGAGGGGACTGTCCAAGGGAAATGGTCCAGGTCAGAAATTACCTTGCCCATCAATATTCTAGAGCTTCGTCAGCCCGCTTGGCCCTGAGGGCCTGGATGTTCAGATTACGGAATTGTCATCTCCAGTTCCAATCCGACAATGCCACAGCAGTGGCCTATATCAATCACCAAGGGGGCATGAGAAGTCGTGCGGCCCAGAGAGAGGTGAATCATATCCTAACTTGGGCAGAAAACAATGTACCTTGCCTGTCGGCAGTCTTTATTGCAGGAATAGAGAATTGGCAGGCGGACTAATTGAGTCACCAGCAGTTCCTGGGAGAATGGTCTCTTCACCCTGATATCTTCCTGACAATATGTCAAAGATGGGGGATTCCGGACGTAGATCTGCTTGCACCCTCAACAAAAAGATCGACAACTTTGTGTCAAGAACAAAAGATCCGCTAGCTTGCAGAACAGATGCCTTGGTATTCCCGTGGAATCAGTTTTCACTGATTTATGCATTTCCTCCTGTTCTGCTGCTTCCACGACTTCTTCGCAGGATTAGGCGGAAAGGGAAGTCGGTGATTCTTGTGGCCCAGGAGATCTTGGTTTGCAGAGATCATAAAGATGGCAGTAGGGGACCCAGCCTTTTGAGCCGATATGACATATTCCCTTGGTCCTTTTCCTACCACCACGTCCAGACCTTCTCTCGTAAGGTCTGGTATTCCATCCTACCTTACAAACGCTAAATTTAACGGATTGGCTATTGAGACCCACATTCTGAAGAATCGTGGGCTGTCAGGTTCAGTGGTATCTACCTTGGTTAATGCAAGGAAGCCGGCCTCCAGAATCATATATTATAGAGTCTGGAAGGCATATGTCTCCTGGTGTGAATCCAGGGGTTGACACCCCAGGAAGTATGTCAGAGGTAGAATCCTTGACTTTCTTCAAATGGGGTTAGAAATGAAGCTGGGCTTGAGTACTATCAAAGGCCAGGTCTCGGCCTTATCGGTATTATTTCAGCGACCACTTGCGTCGCATTCTTTGGTTCGTAGCTTTATTCAGGGGTAACGCAGCTTAATCCTCTGGTTAGGTTACCCCTGAACCCTTGGGACTCGACTTTAGTTCTGTCAGCATTACAGAAACAGCCTTTTGAGCCGATATGACATATTCCCTTGGTCCTTTTGACAAGGAAACTAGTTTTTCTGGTAGCCATATCTTCTGCAAGAAGGGTATCAGAGTTGGCTGCTCTTTCTTGTAAAGAGCCATATTTAATTATTCATAAGGATAAGGTAGTATTGCATCCTCATCCTAACTTTCTTCCGAAGGTAGTTTTAAGTTTTCATTTAAACCAGGATATTGTTCTTCCTTCATTTTTTCCAGAAGCCGGTTCTACGGAAGTTAAGTCACTACATTCTCTTGATCTGGTGAGAGCAGTCAAAGTCTACTTGAAGGCGACTGCTCAGATTCGAAAAACGGATGTATTGTTTGTATTGCCTGAAGGTCCTAAAAGAGGACCTTCAGGAGGACAGGTAGCATCGAAATCTACTATTTCTAAGTGGATTCGACAAGTAATTGTTCAAGCTTATGATTTAGAGGAAGATTCCACCTTTTTCAAATCAAAGCGCACTCCACAAGGGCTGTTAGTGCTTCATGTATAACAGATGCGTGCAAGCGCTCAGGACAGAATTAGAGAGTACAGCATTGAAAATGATGTAAATTCGATCAATGGACCAAAAAAACAAATATGGACAAGATGACATAATCAATGGTACAATGTAACAATGTAGCTGTAGCTGCAGAACAGTCTCATTAATAGTCCATAGCTACGGCCGTAGATGGCAATAAACTTGTATTAAGGAGATGAGGGCAAAATAAAACAAGGTTGAAATGTCTCTAACTGGAATGTCTATATTCTATGACCAGCGCTGAGGGCAGGCTTTTCCGAATGAGCAAAGTCAGCTCTCCATATAACCATAAAAGAGAAAAAAGCGCCTCTGAGTGCAGGTATTTATTGCTGACAATAATAAGTTATACACACTTACAGTAAGGTAAGGAGAAGACCGGTTACAAAACGGGACATGACTTCCGTGACAATAACAGCGTCCATGGTATGGATCTGGCGTGATGAGCGGTGAAGGATGGTCTCAATCCTCCGCGGGAGGAAGCAAACAAGCCGCTGCGCTGGATGACAGTCTCGTAATCCTAAACGAGGGCGTGTGACGTCACTGAATCGAAGAGAACCACAGCGCGTTTCTGAGCATGCGCGAAGTTCCCACTGGACATGCGCGCTCCTTTATCAAGTCGACTTGATAGTAAATACAATAAATAGCAATAAATACCTGCACTCAGAGGTGCTTTTTTTTTTCTCTTTTCTCGTTAGTGCTTTATGGGCAGTCACCAAGCCTCCGTGGCTCAAATCTGCAAGGCCGCAACTTGGTCTTCAGTCCATACATTTACCAGATGCATGGACTGGTAGATGTATGAAGATAATGAGGATATCATGAGGATATTGCCTTTGGGCGCTGTGTGCTGCAAGCTGCAGTATAAATCCTGTAATCTCATGGTGCCCTAATTTTGTTGTGTCTCCCTCCCTTCAGTTGGCATTGCTCTGGGACATCCCACATAGTAATTACTATGGCTCTGTGTCCCGTAATGTACGATTAAGAAATTAGGATTTTTAGAACAGCTTACCTGTAAAATCCTTTTCTTTGAAGTACATCACAGGACATAGAGGTCCCTCCCTTCTTTCTGGTATACAGGTGTATTGCTTTGCTGCAAAAACTGAGGTACTCCCAGTAGTGGCAGGGGTTATATAGGGAGTGGACTTTCTGTCTTGGGGTGTGCCAGTGTCCATCACCTGAAGGTGGCCTATAACCCACATAGTAATTACTATGGCTCTGTGTCCCGTGATGTACTTCAAAGAAAAGGATTTTTACAGGTAAGCTGTTATAAAAATCCTTTTTTTGATGACTCGGGGGTCCCCAAGGAATTCCTTTAATTTCAGGGATTTCCTCTCTGCACTTGGGCTCGGTTCACACTGTTGTGACCTACAGTGCGCCTTTGCCAGGCGACTTCATTGTAACTTGAAGCAACTTCAGGGAATGCTTGGGTAATCTTCTGGTAATGTTAGATCCAAATCACATCAATTAAGATGAGGATCTGACTTGGAGGTAACTTCCATTAAAGTCTATGGGCACAAGTCGGATAGAAGTCGCCTTGAAGTAGTACAGAAACCTTTTCTAAAGTCGGAGCGCCTTCAGTAGTGCTAATTAAGACAGTTCATTGACTAAAATGGGATTTTACATGTCACGTAACTTGGGGTCTCACAAGTCAGATCTCAAGTCGCGGCAGTGTGTACTGAGCCTTCCTGTTTGGCTATGAGACAGGAAGTGAAGGGAACACTCCTCAAAGACACGGATGGCGAACAAAAATCTGACAGGGGTTATAACCTTCCCCTACTCTATCCAAAATGAAAGAAAAAGTTTTGCCTATAGTTCTACTTTAATGTCAGGGCTGTAGTTCATGAATTGCCTTCTTTCTTTTTTGGTGACCTTTTTGGATAAACCTACAGTGGCAACAAGTACTGACGAACTTGTCAGTTATTGTAGTTTCATGGCTTTTCCAGCTGGTTCTTTGCTGTAAGGGTGGTGGACATTAAGAAATCGAAATACAGTATTACTAAAGTTTAGATTTGTAAGCAGCACTTCATTTAAAGCACTTCATTAAAATTAATGAATCTGCTTGGAATAGCCTGTGCTTTCATTTGAGTGGGGTTCTGACGATGAACATTAAATTGGATCAACATCCTTCATCTATTTAAAACAAAAAACAAAAAATGAAACACAGTTCTCTATCACATTTTGTTTACACTTCGGCCTGCATTTATATATGTTTTACACTATTAATGAATTTTAATGAAAAGACTACATTGAGCTGTGTAAATTCTGGCTGGTTTCTACTGTGTCTCTTTACTTCAGGCCCAAACAGATGCTCCATATCTGCAGTGAATCTTCCCAGACATGTTGACTCTATAATCAACAAGCGACTATCTAAATCCTCTGCCACATTGTGGAACTCTCCAAATAGAAGTAAGAGCTTTGTAGTCTTCTGATGGAATTTCCTCTCCAGTACTTGAGTACTGATGCCAGTTTAGTCTCATTTAAGTGACTTTACAGCTGAACTCCAGGCAAACAACTAAATGCACATATGGAATACATATAAGTATGCTGTTCTACCTACCAGACGATTTGCATTTCTGCCCACCCAGTTTTAAGAATTGCATAGCCCTGCCACACAGCACAGTCAGGTGGATTATACTACTTACTCTGGTACATTTGTAGGCTGTAGAAGAGACAGCGGTGTTACACCTCTCTCCGCTACCTGCTGACCATACAGTGAAAGAGCAGCAGCAGCCTGAGGTCATCCCACTACTTACACTGCTTTCTCCTCCTATCAGAATGCTCCTTGTTATGCAGCACACCTGATAGGCTGCCAGTAATTACCCCCCCCCCCCCAGTGTGCATACTGCTTTAGAGAAGAGGATACAAGAGGCCTCCGAGATACTAAAACAATAATTATACAAGTTTAATTTTAAATAAAAATGATTTGTGAATGAATAAAGAGCTTCATTAAATTGTGTCTTTAATGCCTGGAGTTCCGCTTTAAAGGTATACACAATACATGAGATGATGATTGATTACGGGCATATCGTAGTCAATGGTAATGCATGAATCTTGGCATACACTCCCTAGGTGACCCAGTACATGTGTGGAAGAGAGGGGGGGGGGGATTATTTGTCTAGGATTGATTTAACTAACAGTGGCATTGTTCCTCTAAAATAAGGATTTTGTCTGGGTATCTGCTTATCTAATTAGGTTTACAGTTGGTCACAATCATTTTTAAAGAACAGTCTGATCTTCTAACTGCCATTTATTCTCTGTGGGTACCTTTAAAGTGTCATTAAACTCAGATCATATAAACTATCAATAAATGGTGTATTACATGCTGTTCATACTTACTCAGTCACTATGAGATTTGTTTTTTGTATTCTGCAAAGAACCTGGCTGATCCTGTTGCTCTCTATCTCCACCTTCTGTTCATGTCCCAAATTCAGCTAGGGATTTTGCAGCTGTGGTGACAACTCTGCACATCCTCAGTTTTCAGTAATTTTCTATGCTGAGCATTTCCTCCCTATCACATCTGAGGAGCCCATGTGACTATAAAATCACACATGTAGGCATATACACTGTGGTATATGACAGCCCACTCTCTCCTTCCTCCTCCATGCCCACTAACCAGCAAAACACAATGGGGTTGCGATATTACATGTAGATTAATGGAGGCTTCACCTCCCTCTTATTCTAAGACACAGGCTGGGGTGGGGGGGGGGAGACAGTGATTGGCAGAAATCCACCCACAGCATGTTGTTTCCACAAAATAATAGATTTGATTTCAAATATACTGTCAATTTGCATGACAATTTAAAACAGTTTATTGATGTATTTATTTATTTTTACGCTGTATTCCAAAGGCAGTTTTTTTTGTGACCAGTAGCAGAGGACTAGAAGCTCCTCCTGCTTATGTTTGCCTGAAGACAGGCTAAGAAATGTCTGGGTCATGTGACAGCTGTATATCAATTAGGAAAAAGGTACTTAGATTGTTTTATTTGTTTTTATTTAAAAAAATTAGTGCCCACATTCACATACAGAAATAGATGTAAATTAAATGGTGTGTGTTTAGTATCACTTTAAAGGAAATATGTTTTTACTATATTTTCTTAAATTATTAATATTCAGTGTTCACTAAGAAAAAGGAAAAGGAAAAAAAGAACTGGGTAAATGACAATTACATATGAGTATTTCATATTTAACAGTTTCAGCAAACAGATAAAACAAAAATGTATCCTCACAGCTGCTCTGCCCAAAATAGACCTGAATTGCCATAGGAGGGGCACATTCCACTCTTCTGCAGACAAAGACCTCAATGTTCTAACAAGTTTAACTGCCACAAAGCAGGAAAGTAGTGCTGTGCTTTCTTTGTAGAAAGTCCAGCATGCTCTTTAAACCGTATGTTATGGATACAATATAATAAAAACGTATACACATATTAAGAAAAGTTATAAAGCATCAGTTTATAAATGTGATGCTTTTATAACAAAAAAAAATAAAATGTAGTTGACCAACAGTTTTTAAATTCTAACATAGAAGAGTGAGGGCAGAAGAAAAGACCAAATGGTCCATAGAGTTTTTTTTATTTTTTCTTAATTGTATGCATGTTTTTTTGTTTTCGCTTTTTTTTTTTTTAACCCTTAGGCGCCAACAGTATGCAAATATGCGGTCTCTCAGCAGATGTGCCTTGGCCAATCACCGCGGTCACATGACCATAAACCCCACTCTGCCTCCCGGCATCTGAAACCTCCTAAAGGGCCGGGAGGCGCTGGTACAAAGGGGGTAACTTTTTTTTAGTATAGTATAAATCAATGTTTGTCCCATGTTCTCTTTTGTTTCGGTTATCTCTAATGCCCTGTACACACGGTTGGATTTTCCGATGGAAAATGTGTGATAGGACCTTGTTGTCGGAAATTCTGACCGTGTGTGGGCTCCATCACACATTTTCCATCGGAATTTCCGACACACAAAGTTTGAGAACAACAAAATCCGTTGTCGGAAATTCCGATCGTGTGTACACAAATCCGACGCACAAAGTGCCACGCATGCTCAGAATAAATTATGAGATGAAAGCTATTGGCTACTACCCCGTTTATAGTCCCGACGTACGTGTTTTATGTCACCGCGTTCAGAACGATCGGATTTTCCGACAACTTTGTGTGACCGTGTGTATGCAAGACAAGTTTGAGCCAACATCCGTTGGAAAAAAATCCATGGATTTTGTTGTCGGAATGTCCGACCATGTGTACGGGGCATATGTCTGTCATGTACTGTACAGTTTAGCTGTTGATTTCACCAATTAAGGTATTCATAGCACCAGCTGCATAGTGTGAATTTCACTTTGACCCGCTATAGAGTGAGATGATGGGATCTTCTTCCAGCATAGTAGAACATCTTTTGGGACAGATCCTCTGAGAGTATATTTGTGATATGAACAGCAATGCTAATTTCGCACCCTGAATTTAATTATCACAAGTAGGGAAGAGCTGTCGCAGCAATGCTAGGTGCATTGTGTTCTACTATTTTCTTGTATACAAGTGTCAATATATGTTGGGAATCTAAACTCGTGGGATTGCAGTCTCTGTACAAGCCTATCTACTTATATGGTTTAAATAGAGCTGCTGGTGTGAGCTGCTGTGTCTAAGGAGATCCGGATGAGTTTCGGTTTCTTAGGAATGTAGCTTGTTACCAGCTATGGCCTCCCAAATATTTCCAGGGCGGAAAACAGAGGAGGAAGTTTCATCATTGTATTACAGAAGTTGCTGCCCTGTCTGTTTGCTGTTGTAAACATGTGGGAGAACATACTTATGATCTGATAGCTTGTGTTTAGGTTTTGGGGACTACAGAACGCTGTATAATTTTTGACAGTGCTTGAAGATTCTCTTGTTATGCTGGTTATGCACCATAGACTCACACTACTACAAGAGGATGATGAAAGCTAGCATCAGACATGCTGACTTTTTTTTTAACCCACCAGTCTCTTGAAAAAGATGTTGGGTAGGCATCTTTGGCTTCCTTACAATATTTTAACAGAAATAATTATTTATTGGTTAATTTACTGTAACGCACAAACCATATTTCTTATTGCAAACCTTCTTGGAACTTAGTCATGTGACAGTCTTCTCACCTGTTACTCCCTTTCATTATTTGGAAAAAGAAGAGTGGGAGGACTTAAAGTGAGCATTAGGACTTTATAGAAAACCCCTCTAATGAAGTCCTTTATGCAGTATGGATGTGCTTGTTTTCTGTAAACATACATAAAAGATATTGCTGCTCCAGGCGGTCTTACGGATCATCGTCCAGCCCTGGGTGTATACCTAGTGGGACCTGTTGCTCACCATGCTCCACCAGATCCTCCTCTTCTCCTACGACATGTTTCTCCCCAACAGGAGCTCCAGGTCCTTCATGACTATGCCCGTATTATATATATATATATATATATATATATATATATATATATATATATATATATATATATATATATATATATATATATATATATATATATATATATATATATATATATATATATATATATATATATATATATATATATATATATATATATATTATACTCGCATCAGTTCCTGCCCTCAAAGAGCTAACAAGCTAAGGTCCCTACCTCTAATGCAAACATTAGTAGTATTATTATTATTATACAGGATTTATATAGGTCCAGCAGTTTGTGGAGTTCCTTACAAGATGCATGCACACACATACTAGAGCCTAATTTGTCTTCGGAGTGTGGGAGGAAACTTGGTTTTATGTACCCCTCCACAAATTATGGCGCAGCTCTTCACTTCAAATGTATAAGCCTACTTCTTTTGCTACACACTGTAGCACTACTATTTTTTTGTTTTTATTTTTTAGTGATGTAATGATTGTATACCTATGTGAAAAATACTCCTCCTGCCTTTCACTTTTCTCTTCACTTCTGTTACCTAATAATCTCCTTCCTTATCCTTTTTGCAGACAGGAACTTACAGCTCAGTCCTTGGGAAAGCAGTATTGTAGATCGGTTGATGACACCCACCCTGTCCTTTCTAGCAAGAAGCCGGAGTGCAGCAACCCTCCCGGGTAACAGCAGAGATCTGAGTATGCACAGATTATTTCTTACCCATTATGTCCTCTTTTACATGGGCTTTAACTTGTATAAGAGCAGTGTGAACAGCAAGCTTTGACAACGCATTTGAAGAGCTTTCAGCAAGCTTTGCTGAAGCTTATAAAGTACCATTCAGCTCCAGTTTGTGAATGTTGAACATAGATTCTAAATGGAGCGCTGACTGTCACTTTAAACATGTTGCTGGCAGGCTTCACCAGACTTTCAATAAGCCTCAATTACTGCTGAAGCCTGCTAGCAGCTTGTTAAAAGTAGCAATCAGCACTGCCATTAGGATTTGTGTTCAGCATTTACCACCTAGAGCTGAATGGTAGTTTAAAATCTTCAGCAAAGCTTACTGAAAGCTCTGCAAATGCCTTGTCAAGCTTGCTGTTCACACTGCTCTTATACAAGCTGAAGCCCATGTGAAACAGGCCTGGTAAGTCTGTTACTTTGTTATGTATGACTGATCGCCTTACTCACATGCATTTCTTACCTGTCAGGTTCATTAGTATGTCCTCGTTCTGCCTCTGCAAGTCCACTAACCTCTTGTAATGGTCACAAGCATCGGTGTATAGAACGTCGGAGAACCACAGCCGGCAGCCCCGATGTAACACCCCGAAAACGCAGTGAAATATCTCCGGTGAGTGGCAACTTCAAGTTATTTTAACGTTAACTAGTACTTTGCTCCCCCCTTATACTTTTCCTTTCTCTCCCTTGCCTGCCTGTTCTCTCGACAAAGTGAATGGATTACTTTCTCTAATGTTGCAATGCAGGATGCCTGAGCTGCCAGTTGCTAGGCCCAAATTATGTTGCCTAAGGGTATAATAAGGTGCTTAGCTGTAAGCTCTGAACAAGGCAAGGTGGAGCTTACACTGACAGATCCTGTTCCCTTAAAGCATGTTATACAGCACAGTGCTTGTGCTGTGTATTTTGGCCCCTGTAACACCTAAAAAACCTGGCTGATCCTGACTGGCTATACTCTCCCCTCTGCAAACTGACCACGATAATCGGGGCTGCTGAGCCCTGACACTGTGGTCCGTTTATGTGATCCCATCATCCACAGCCCTGCTCTCCTGTGTCTGGGGCTCCTCTGTCCTCCTCCCCTCTCCCCTCTCTGCCTGTCTGCTCGTACCTGCGCCCGCTCCTGCTGCTCTCCTAACTGCAATGAAATCGTCTTATCCCCTCTCTACCATAATAACAAGTGTCTCTGTGCCTGTGTAATGTAAAAAATCTTCTGCTCTGCACCTATGAGCGCTGCTCCCAGCGCTCAGATGATTGTTGGTTCTCTCTCTCCTCTCACCCCCTCCTCCCCGGCTGATGTCAGCGGGATTGCTCGGCACGCCAACTGGATCTTAAACCCAGAGTGAAGAGAGCGGAGTAATCAGCTGAGCGCCGGCAGCCGCGCTCATATAGGTACAGATCGAAAGATGTTTTACAGAACACAGACACAGGGACACTTGTTGTTATGGTACAGAGGGATAAGACTATTTTATTGCAGTGGGTTTACAACCACGTTAACCTCTTGTGAGTGGGCTGTTCACCTGTGTTTTTCCCTGCATGTGCAAAGTAAAGGATCACTTTTAATACTTGCTCCACAGTTTTAAAGTGCTGTCATTACCTCCAAAAGTGTTCACAGTACATCTCCTGACAATGCTCCCATCTCCCTTTCTCCCCAGAAGGATGGTACCATGTTTTGTTACGCATCATTCAAGATCATCACATGTGATTAACAGATGATATAATTGCGTAAATCCCAATACCTGTGTAATGTTCTTTGTTTCTAGCTGTGTATATATAGTATGTCTCTCACAGCTCAGGCTTGTTGTGCCGGAATTCATCAAAATCCATCACTCCCACTGCTCAGTCACTCTGATGGTCATGGGGAGATTAGAAAGACATCAAAATCCTACCATAGATCATATCTCCCAGAATACCAAACTGGACAGAATGATCACCAGAGGAGCGAAAGCGAAGGAAATGCTACATTCTGATTGCAGCAGACTGAGGGCCTAATTTTAGAATTCTCCATTCAGTCAGATCCTTAGGAATTGGGTTTAGGCATATTCACTTGACTGGAGTTCAAGGATTGCCTTGCAGTAAAAAGGACACTGTGTGCAGCAGTGCTGCTGTACATTTTGTTGTCAGGAATTTGTTTTAAAAGCAGAATTACCCTTTTTTGGTGAAGTGGCTTTTTATAGAGGACTTCCACTGATAAAATGTATTTTCTTAAGAGTCAGTGTAATAGGCTTGGAAATTCCCCTAGCAACTCATGTTTTCTCTCCTCCACTTTCTGGCATCTGGTGAAAATTTATAGAACTCATATGAACCAGAACTTGGAGGGTTTTGCTAGACGAAAGATATCCCAGAGAGAGACAATCCTAGATTGCATAGAACTCTCTTTTAACAACAAAAATGTGTAGGACAGATTTAAAGAAGTGGCAGCTGCTCATGCAGGGTGCACCCCTCCCCCCTTCCTAATCCATGTGCCCCCGGCCCCTAATCTACATGCAGAGTGCCGGACGCATGGATTTCTATGGGTTTTTTTTGGGTGTTTTTTGGAAGTACGTGATTAGAGCCAGAGGCTCTGATTGGCTTCAAAAAAGTGTGGGCTCAGGGTGCAGAGCACTGCGCCCAGAGCCCACCCAGTTGTGTGACAATAGCAAATTAATGGGGGTTTGGTGGTGTTTGGATGGATGGCTCTTTAGAGGGGGAGGGGTGCGTGGCTGGGGGGCATGGGGCACCATAATACCCCCCCCCCAAGAAATTAGAGTACCAGCCGCCACTGGTTTTAAGCAATAACATACTCTGATCTTTCCATTCTTTCTTGCTTACCTTTGCAGAAAAAGAAAGAGAAGAAGGAAAAAGATAGAGAAAATGAGCGTGAGAGGAGTGCACTGAGCAGAGAGCGTATTATCAAAAAAAGACAGTCCTTACCTGCTACAAGGAGCCGAGCATCTCCTACTCCTGACATAAGGTACATTGAATGGCAGTGAAAAAATAAAAGTATATGGTGTTGGCATTACGGAACAAGGTTATAATGATTTTTGTTATTTACCAATAGTACGAAGTCCAAAAACTGCCCGTCCTCCCCTTCCACACCTACCCGGCGCCCAGCCTCACCTTGCCTAGGTCCTTCATTACCAATAACTCCGAAGGTGACTCCTCCAAAGAGTTCACAAGGGACACCAAAATCAAAACCTAAAACAGAGAAGCTGAAGGAAGAGAAAACTCCCAGCAAAGTCAGAGAGAAGAAAGCAGAGCAGAAAATTGAGAAGGAGAGGCAGCCATCCCCTGCATCTCAGCCAGAGGAAACAAAGACACAGGAAACACCAGAGAGCACCGCTAGCAGTGCTGCATCTAGTACAGGTTTGTATTGTGTATTGTACCTGGGTAATTGCCTCTTTACCAGTGCCGATTGCCTGAGACCATACAGAACACCTTGATTGGTAGGGGATTTTGCACTTCCCTATTATAGAAAGAAATCTATATTATTATTTAAAGGAACACCATTTTTAAATGAGTCAAAATTGGGAAAAGTGACCCTGTCAAATAAAAAAAAAATTAAATGGCCTGTGTCTCTTACCCTTTCTCCATTCCAACACTGCAGTATCCGTAAGAATGTGTAAGATGCCTATGTTTCATGCTGTGTCCTGTGGTTCCATTCTCCAACTCCTTGATCACTGCTGGATCTTGCAGTGATGTACCGCTCGGAGAACAGAACCACAGCACGCATAAGGCAGAGACACTCCTGCGGGTGTCAAATGCTAAGAGTCTTACGGGGGCTGCAGTGCTGGATTGATGGGAAGGAAGGGGACGCAGGCCACAGAGAGGTGAGGATAAACACTCTTCTCTTGCAGGTAACTTTATTCTTAATCTTTTTTTTTTTTAGACCTGACAGGTTCAATTTAAATATTTGTTCCACAGTATGTAAAACTAAGGAAGCTAGGATTTACTTGGCCTATTGGCAGCATTTACTCTAACAACCTTGCACCTTGCCCTGTATAAAATGATACCGTTTTGGTTTGTTAAATAATATTGATACAACTAGGTATTATTTCACATTAGCTCCAGAAGGTTTTGCCCCCTTCATGCTATTTTTTCATGCTACTTAGCAGTGCCCTACTTCTGCTATAAAACATATGCAATAGAATTTGTTCTAAAAAAAATCTAATTTCTTCATAAATTTTGTCCAAAATGTATTCTGCTACATGTCTCTGGTAAAATAAAATAAAAATCCCAATAAGTTTATATTGATTGTTTTGCATGAAAGTTATAGCACCTACAAACAATAGGATATATACTGGATTTTTTTTTTTTTTTACACTATTAATTGCGGTTATCAGCGACTTATAATGGGACGTGCGGCAATCTGACACTAACTGAGACCGGGGAGGAACTGACTAACTGCCACTGACATCACTAGTGACATTAATACATTGATCAGTAATAATACTATATACTGTCACTGTATTAATGACCCTGGGGAAGGGGTTATCATCTAGGGCAATCAAGGGGTTAATTGTCTTCGTATCAATGTGTATTGCGTGCTGTATTTACTAACATATCTCTTTGTTTCTTATTCCTGCCTTGCAGGGATAAGAAACAGAGAGATTGTTCACTTTGCACAGAGCCCTGTGTTGATTGTATATACAGGGCTCTGGACTGTGATTGGAGGTCCTGGCCATTAATGGCCAGGGCTTGCTGACAAACTACCACTGTGTACAATCATGGAGGGGGTGCGTGCATGCGTGCGCCCTAAACCTGAAACTTTTCTTTCACTTTGAATAAGCAGAAAAGGAACAGATGAATTTAAGCGGCCCCTGTGTTTCCTTCTCGTTAATGGCAGTGATCACTGTACAGATCTTTTCAATGGGGGCATATTCTGTAACTAAAGCATTTGATTATATTACAATGGATAAGAGGAAAAAAAACACTGGAAGGCTTTTATGCTGTTTGTATTCCCACAGGGGCAATTCCATTTATTTTCATTCCCAGTGACAGCAGTCAACTGGACGAAGAGAAAATCATGCAAATTGAGACCCTTCACAACTCTATTAAAAAAAAAAAAAAAACTCAGTGGTTGAGCTTGTGGGGAAGCAAAGTTTAAAGTTCAGACGTATGGGACCCACTTACCAGAGGATCAGTTGAGACATCCTCTGCCCAGACAAAATTGCAAATAAATACACATTGCCTTGATACCAACTTGCCAACACTCCTGCCTTGAAAGTCAGGACAAGCTAGATCAAGGATAAAATCAACTGAGAGACTCTGACCCCACCTACATTTGTCTAGTGGTTAAACATGGTATTGCTGTCTGGTACAGTTGAATGTTTCTTTGAATTAATTTTGCTTTTGTCTGCAGTGTCTGCATTTTTCAAACCTGTATCTAAAGAAAAATAAATTGTATACTGATGATGCAAAATGTGGCTTCCTTCATTTCATTTTTGTTTCATATTTTATATTTAGAGCCCGTTCTTTCAAGTACCCCTGCTACTGCACAAGCCCCTGCTGCAGTAATTGCACCTTCTCCTGTCCCGTCTCCAAGCAAGCCCATGGCTGGCACCACAGATAAAGATGAAGCTGCTCGTCTGCTAGCAGAAAAAAGGCGACAGGCCAGGGAGCAAAGAGAAAGAGAGGAGCAAGAAAGGAGAGAGAGAGAGGAACAGCAGAGGTGAGTGTCATCCTAGTACTTGGAATTAATAAGGGTTTGGAATGGTTCGAGTTTCTTTGAAGTATTATAACTCTTTGGCAATATGTTGAAGGCCATTAAAACAGCATTTACATTATGTCAAATGAAGCAGATTACCTGTACTCAGGGCAACCGATGGTGCTATAGCCAGCCCCCCCCCACCGGGGCCCCATTGGTTAGCAGGCTCCAGGCAGGGGATGCCTGTGGGTGGTTCATACAGCTTCCGCAATCACAACTTCATGTATTAACTGTATTTTGCACCGCTGCACTGAGGAGGATTGTTCTGCTCCTGGCCACCTTCCAGGTGGATCCTTTTCTGATGTCTGCAGTGTAGATGTGTGTGTTCTATACTCTGCATTACTTAATACTTACCTTCAAACTCTGCATTACATGTTTCTGACCCCTGCACTCTGCGTTAGGTAATACTGACATTTGAACTAAGTTTTGCTTGTTCCTGACCCTTGCACCTAATGTCACTTACTACTTACCCCTACACTCTGCTTTATCTACTACTGACCTCTGAACTTTCCACTACCTGCTACAGAACTCTGGATTACATATTACTGACCTCTGAACTCTTAAACCTTTCTTGCTTTTTTAGTGGAGCTAGGTTATGTCCTTAAAAAAAAAAAAAAAAAGTATGATCTACCCTGGTTCTTATTGATCACTTCCATGTTTGTTGTTAATCTCCACGTCTCCAGGGTTGCCTTACCCAGTTTGGCATTTGTTGGGTTCATGGTAAGTGATGGGTGGAGGGACTTGCGAGGGTGTTTTGCTGGGTACAGAGTTATAGATTGGTGGGATCTGGGTTGATGGTAGAGATGGGCTATGCCAAGGATCCAAGGAGATTTCTGATCCCTGCACTCTACATTACACATACCCGACCCCCTGCAATCTGTACATTACATACTTCCAATCCCTGTACTCTGTATGTAGACTTATGTTTTAAGCTTCTCCCACCATTAGCTCGATTTTACCACACCCAAAATTAGTTGCAGTACACCACCGCATTCTTCTCCTCTGGGTGACCAAGATGAGGGAGTGGGCCCTGCTAGGTAAGCTGTGCGGGGCCCTAAGATTTCTAATGACAGCCCTGCTTATACTACAAGGCTATTTGTTGCAGCTGTCTGTGTTCTTATGTTATTTTATTTTAATAGCCAACTAGATGTAATGTTAACCTAATTAAAATGAAAAAAACCCTAAAGGGGAACTATAGCCAAAGCTATTTTGGCTGTACTTCTCTAGTGGGTCAAAGGAATGCACTTCGTTCTGCATTCCTGTGACCTGTTTTCAGCGACAGCGAGCTAAAGCCTGCTGTCGGTTGACATTACTCAGCTGCACCAGGCTCTGGAAAGATTCCAACTTTACAGTCAGGATCCACTCAGATGCCTGGACTGGCAGCTGGCTCAGCCTGTTAGCGAGCCACTTAGAGACTGAGCCAGCCACTCTTGCCCCCTACACAGCCCAGCGCTCCAGTGATCCCCGGAGGGGCAGAGCAGAGAGCCGGTGGCTGACAGTCTCTGCTCACTGAAGACCGAGAACTGAGTAATCAGCGGTATTTAATTGCTCAGCTCTCAGGGTAGAGCCGGAAGGGGACAGATGCAGCTGGGATTAGTGCTGCAGCCATCTATAAGAGTATGATTTTTTTTTTTTTTTTTCTATTTCTGAATTTCTCTTTTAAAAAAGAAGTTTGTAATAAAAAAAAAAAATTTTTATGCTCACCTATGTGTATACAGCATTGGTCCAATGCTGCATCTGTTCCCTGCCATCAATACACCTAGAACTGAGTGATCAAAGGTCACTGATCGCTCAGTTCCCAGTCTTCACTGAGCAGAGAGTTGGAGAATGTCAGTCATAAGCTTTCTGCTCTGCCCCACCAGTGCTCACTGGGCTGTGGAGGGGGCAACTTGCTGAGAGGCTAAGCCAGCTGCCAGTCCAGGGATCTGAGTGGATTCCGACATTAAAGTTGGGATCTCTCCAGAGTCTGGATCGGATGTGATGTAAGCTGACAACGGGCTTTAGCTCGCTGTCAGCTGAATACAGATCACAAGAGTGCAGAACAAAGTGCTTTAGCCCTACTTCTCCTTTTAAATTTCATCCTAAAGGTTTAATCCATCAAGTACCATTTTTACCTGAAGTGCTCAGATAGCATAACCTCACAGTTTTAGATATGTTATCACTGTGATAAAATATTTATGATTTTCAGATTCATCTAACTATATAGGGTGTGCATAGCTTGTCTATGTGACCACTTTAACGTTTATATGACCTAGCTTAGCAGATCCGGGCCGTAAAGGATAAACATTTTCAGGTTCCATTATGAACATGGCACATTCCTGCTCTGAACCTGTCTGAGCTATGTTGTATATCAAGATCTTGAAGTAGAGGGTTTGGGCATGAGTATAATAAATTGTAATGGTTTGTTATAAATTGCATGTTTCTTTTCTAATTCACTCTAGCGTGAAACATTATTATTTGTGCACTTATAAGCGGTCTACTTCTATTTTCCAGATTTTACCCTTATGGTGGTGTTTTGCAGGGTGGTATTTGAAAGTGAATGACTGATGTTGCTTGGATTCTTTAAAAGAGAAGTTGTGGGGTTTTTTTTTTAAATCATACTTAGGTGGATGCAGCATCTGTCACATCGCTGATTGCTCAGTTCTCAGTGCTCCGTGAGCAGAGAGCTAATAACTGGAGTGCTGAGCTGTGGAGGGGGCAGGAGCAGCTGGACCAGGCTCTCAGCGCCTCACTGGGAGGCTGAGCCAGGTGCCGTCCCAGGCATCTGGGTGGATCCTGACCATATAGTCACAATCTTTTCCCAGCCTGGACCGGCTCTGTGACGTCTGCTGACAGCAGGCTTCAGCCTGCTGTCTGCTGAAAATTGGTCACAGGAGTGCAGAACAAACTGCACTAGTGTGATCCACAGGAGAAGTCCAGTCAAACAAGCTTTGGCTGTACTTCTTCAAAGCAGAAGTAGGGCCAAAGCTCTTTTGGCCCTACTTCTTCTGTGGGTCATAGGAGTGCACTTTGTTTTGTACTCATGTGACCCCTGGCCCATATTCAGGCAACAGCGGCCTAAAGTCTGCTGTCGGCTGACGTCACTCAGCCGGTCCAGGGTCTGGAGAAATCCTGACTTTATTGTCGGGATCCACCCAGATGCCTGACTGGCAGCTAGCTCAGCCTTTTAGCATGAGTCTGAGCCAGCTGCTCCCACCCCTCCACATCCCAGGCAGAGCTCACTGAAGATCAAAGCTCTTGGTCTCAGTGGAGGGACAGATGCAGCATTGGATCAATGCTGCATCCACCTAGGTGAGTATGTATGTTTTTTTGTTTTTTTTACAGTCCGGAACTTCTCTTGTAATTAGCATTATCTAATTTAAAAGTTTCCTGCTTTTGACATTTGAATTCTGATTGCATGATACAATGTCAGAATCGTTTGTTTCAGAAACACTTGATTCAAATTGCAGTGTCTGTTCTCTGATTCCTTACTTTTGCTGCAATGAGATACTTCTGTCCTCACTAACGGCAGGATGCTGTCTTCTACAGGAGAGAACGTGAGGAGCGTGCTCTCAGGGAGGCTGAGGAAAGGATGCAGAGGGAGGCAGAGGCTCAGCAACTGGAGGAGCAAAGGAGGCTGGAGGAAGAGGAGAAACAACAGCGCGAGGAGGAGCAAAGAAAAAAAGAAGCTGAGGAAAAAGCCAAAGCTGAACAAGAAGAAATGGAGAGACTGCAGAAACAAGTGAGGATCACAAAGATTATTGCAGTATTTCCCAACTCCAGTCCTCAAGGCGCCCCAACAGGTCATGTTTTCAGGCTTTCCATTATTTTGCACAGGTGGTTTGTCCTGTTTCACTGCTTTAGTAATTACCACAGCCGTTTCATCTGAGGGAAATCCTGAAAACATGACCTGTTGAGGCGCCTTGAGGACTGGAGTTGGGAAACACTGGATTATTCAACATCGCATAAGATTGTATTGGGGAGTCATTACTCCTCTTTTGTAGATTCAGGCTGCTTATCACAAGTCTGGTACCACATGCAGTAAATAAATGTAAGCAAGGATTATACTGAGCCCTGCAGCACAGAAGTTATCGACACGGATGTCCTGTTTCCCCCGATCATATGACAGATTCAGTTCACACACTGTGCTATGGTTATACAGTATACAAAAGCCTGTCAGATGTTGTTGAAGGATCCTATTTAAAGGATGTTACTTTGCTGCCCCCTAATGGGATCCATCGAATTTCCATTATATGAAAACCATACTGGGTCTTCATCAATGTTTTTCTTGATAATGTCATCATACATGAGATACATTTAGTGTAGTGTCCTGTTAGCATCCTGATGCAGCTACACTCAAATTTAATAGAATGTTTAACAAAAAACTGAAGTTTACAGTTGGGTCCACAAATCTATGATTGACAGATGAAGGAATGCAAAGTGTCGCACAGCACATTTTACATAAAGTATTATGTCGCAGAGCACATAGGTGCAGGAACCATGATCTTGGCTGTCATGCACCATCATCCTCTCGGCACAATACCGCACACCTCTATTGCACCAAATATTGACAAATGAATTTTCTGAAAATTTATTTAGCACAGAGTTTAACTTTTTTGCGACATTTTAAACATTTGGTGCACTGATTGCATCTTCCTGTTTAAACATTTTGCCCCATTCCATAAATCTGTGCTGGTGCACTAAATATTTGGCACACCATCAATTGTTTATTGGGCTCAATGTTTTTACTACCAAATCGTGGCTACACATATGTGATCTACTTTTTATTGCTACTATTACATCAATTCGCTACAGCCTGTATAGGCATTTTACACCTGGCATCTATACAACTGTATAATTTGTTTAAAGTGACTGTTACTAAAATGAATCTTCACAACTAAGCTGTCCCTGCAAAAAAGACTTTGGGGTTGATTTACTAAAACCGGAGACTGCAAAATCTGGTACAGCTCTGCATAGAAACCAATCAGCTTCCAGATTTTATTGTCAAAGTTTAAGTGAACAAGCTGAATTAGAAACTGATTGGCTACTATGCACAGCTGCACCAGATTTTGTACTCTAGTTTTAGTAAATCAACCCCAATGAATACTCACACGTTCTGTTCTTTTGTGCTACCAATCTATGCAGTAGTAATGAGAAAACACCTAGTGAAGAGCCTGTAGAATTTCTAGTCCCCTGTGGCGCCAGTGGCTCCATCTGCTGGCCATCTGGGTAACTTTGGTGCCAGCGGGAGGAACAATAGCGTGCAACAAGGGAATAGCTTTGGTATCTCCTGCTTCCTTTGCAGCAGTGCATGGACACACCCTGCACAGTAGAATCATAGTGCCTGAAAGCCAGACACAGTTCTCAGTTGTCATGCAGCCATTGCAAAAATAATTCCTGCACTGAGGTGAAAGACATTTGATGGTTACATGCAGTCTTTCTTCAGCAAAAGTTAGTATCTTCTAGCTATACACTGGCTGTATAAATTTAATCTTAAACATTCCCTTGTTTTTTCTCTGTTTTGGAAACAAGGGTCCAAAAAATATAAATGCAAAGCGGGTCCCTACAAAATAGTTGTCAGACAACCTGGCTAAACCCAGTAAAAATGAATAACGCTAAGAAAATAAGGTTATGGTATGAACAGACATTTCATTTGTTCTATACATGCAGCACCTTTGCAACTGAATATTATCTTTCCACTTACGCTTAAGCTAAGTAACCCTTTAGCTTTCTTTGATATATACTGTGTGTGCGTATGTGTGTGTGTGTATATATAGATATAGATATAAATATACACACACATTTCAGTCTGTAAAAAATGTATTTTAGAAGACATTTTTAGTTCCATGAACATAATCCATGAACATAAAAAACTGCAGTCCTGTTATGTGTAATGAGAAATCTGACTGAACATATTTTTATAGAAGGAGGAAGCTGAAGCTAGGGCTAGAGAAGAAGCAGAAAAGCAAAGACTGGAGAGAGAGCAACATTTCCAGAGAGAAGAGCAGGAGCGCCTGGAACGTAAGAAGGTAACGAATGCTATGTTCTGCGCTGTTCTAATTATCACAGTTAAGCTACATCTTATGTTTGTTGCCTGAGTGAATAAGGCAGGCATTTTGACATTTGTCATTGCATATACAAAGGATAATACAATAAGCGTAGCGCTATAAATTTAGAAAATGTCCAATATAAAGGCCGTTAGGCCAACAGCTCCAAGAATGTGTAATAAAGAAAGATCATCCGTATATATGACAATGGGAAGTCTTCAGGAAAACATTTCAAAACAAGGACATATGACATCCAAAGTGAAGACAGACACACTCCCACCGAGAGATGAGAAGGCTTACCAGATAGGATGGACCCAAAGGGGCATACGCCAAGTTGGGTTCGGATAAGGCTTAGGTGGTGAGTGGCTGTAAGTAGCCCGGAGAGGCGATGTTTGTGTATGGTACCACAAATTGCTTGGCTCCAGCAATGTGACGTCCTGCATGGCTGTCGTCCCAGAAGGAAGCCTCTTCTAAAGATGATGCATAAGTAAGCCCACAAACAGTTTGCTGAAGACAAGCAGACTAAAGACATGGATTACTGGAACCATGTCCTGTGGTATGATGAAACCAAGATAAACTTATTTGGTTTAGATGGTTTCAAGCGTGTGTGGCGGCAACCAGGTGAGGAGTACAATGTGTCTTGCCTACAGTGAAGCATGGTGAAGCATGGTGGTGGGAGGGACATGGTCTGGGGCTGCATGAGTGCTGCCGGCACTGGGGAACTACACTTCATTGAGGGAATCCTGAATGCCAACATGTACTGTGACATACTGAAGCAGAGCATGATCCCCTCCCTTCGGTGACTGGGTCACAGGGCAGTATTCCAACATGATAACGATCTCAAACACCTCCAAGACGACCACTGCTTTGCTAAAGAAACTGAGGGTAAAGGTGAGGTACTGCCCAAGCATGTCTCTAGACCTAAACCCTATTATCTGTGGGATATCCTCAAATGGAAGGTGGAGGAGCCCAAGGTCTCTAACATCCAACAGCTCTGTGATGTCATCATGGAGAAGTGGAAGAGGACTCCAGTGGCAACCTGTGAAAGCAGTGCTGGAAAATAATGGTGGCCACAGAAAATATTGACACTTTGGGCCCAATTTGGACATTTTCACTTAGGGATGTACTCACTTAGGTTGGCAGCAGTTTAGACATTAATGGCTGTGTGGTTTTTTTTATTTTGAGGGGCAGCAAATTTACACTGTTATGCAAGCTGTACACTCAATACTTTACATTGTAGCAAAGTGTAATTTCTTCAGTGTTGTCACATGAAAAGGTATAATAAAATATTTACAAAAATATGAGGGGTGTACTCACTTTTGTGAGATACTGTATATAGTCCTGTAAAAAAAAAAAGTAAGCACAACTCATGGAAACTTACATTTTGAACAGGCAAATTATATTAATTTAAACAGCGCCAACGGCAGAGAGCTGATATTACACTCTGCAGAGCTCAGTGAGGAGAGGTCTGAAAGCTGATTGGAGAGAAGAGCCACACCCCCTTTCACACAGCTTACAGGAACAGAGCTGAGGCTGTCAATCAGCTGGCGCTCCCTCCCCTGTCACCTTATTTCTCTTGTTGTCAGGAAAATTTGCCAGAAGTCATTCATGCTGATAGCAGAGGAACGAAGCAGCAGACAGAAGTTACACTTAGTCCCGGTTCAGACTTGTGTGTGGTGCGAGATCGCATGTGATTCGCAAAACACTGCAGATCACATGCGATGTCTGTGCGATGCGATTTACACATTAAGGCTACTTTCACACTGAGGTGCTTTACAGGTTCTAAAGCGCTAAAAATGGCGCCTGTATAGCACCTGTAAAGAGCCTCTCCTGTCTCTCCGGTGTGAAAGCCCCAGTGCTTTCACACTGGGGCGCTGGGCTTGCAGGACGGTAAAAAAAGTTCTGCAAGCAGCATCTTTAAAGCGCTGTAGGAGTGCTGTATACACCGCTCCTAAAGCGTCCCTGCCCATTGAAATCAATGGCAATGTGCCGTTGCAGCGGCTTTTTGTGTGCAGTTTTAACCCTTTTTCGCCCACTAGCGGGGGTTAAAAATGCCCCGCTATCGGCCAAATAGCGCCTCTAAAATGATGGTAAAGCGCCGCTAAAAATAGGTGCTTTACCACTGATGCCCGCCCCAGTGTGAAAGCACCCTAAAGAAGGGTATGTTTTGTTCATATTTCATGTTTGAGGTTTAAAACCACTTTAACTCATTGGAAGCATTACAGCACTTAAGAAAGGGTTGCCTCAACTTCAATTCCTCTGTAGCCTCCTAAATATTCCTTACATTTCACAATTCTTTTTTGTGCAGTTTGCAGTATTGTTACTTGCACACTTCAGCAAGGACATATAACTGCATATAGAATAATAAGTTATAAGATTGCCTGTGGGTCGATTATTAAACTTGTAAATTAACTTAAACAAGGGTATCTTGGCTTTCTACAGCATAGGAGCTCCATTACTGCATCACAATCCGAAGCTCTATTGCTTGCAAAATTTGGTGAGCCTGAGACAAATGCATTTTTGTCCTATTATAAGACATTCATATTTATCCATCCACATCTTGCTATATGTATAGAAGATGCTCTGCATATATTATTCAGCATTCTTCTTCTCTGATGATTTCTTACATTAAACAGCACTGCTGCTATGCCTTTAATGTGATGTTTAACACTGAATGAATAATGTTTTTTTTACATATTTTAGCGCCTTGAAGAAATAATGAAAAGGACAAGAAAATCAGACACATCAGGCAAAGTAAGTACAAAAATATGTTTCATAATTTACTGAGAATAAATTGCACAGCAAAGAGGATCAAATACTTTTCACGGTGATAATACAATAAAAGACAAGATGTCTTGCACTGACAGAATGAACAGAGGAACTTTGGATGAGCTCATTGAAAAATAGGAATTGTAGTGAAAACTTGGTCTCCTAATTCAAAAAATTTAACTGCTCATGCTTGTGAATGAGGCAGTTCAGATTGGTTATTAGAGACCTCTCTGCCAAGGAACCAGTATCGATCTACAAAAGGACAATCTACCCCTTAAATATCAGAAGACCCATAGAAAGCAGCTTGAGCTATGTGCGGTGGAGAGCTGCTTGTGCTGTGGTTGGGCATTTCTGTTATATAAGGTAATGTGTACTGCTTGTCTGTAAAATATCTAGATGAATCATAAATGATGAATGAATTAAGATGCAAAGGGAAAGAGCTGCCTGACTCTCCCAGTGCTGTTTATCTTGGTTGTAGCTAATCGATCAAGGCTTTAAAAGATATCCAATCAATTGCTCCATTCGGGACCAGGGCAGTATGAGATTTAGGCGGAGCACCTGTTAAGCTGCATCGGTCCTCAGCCAAATAGATAAGTTCATTTGTAGAGCCAAATCATTATGCCTACCCCTCCTGAATTGTGTAGGAAAACATTCAATAGAACTTTGAAATATATCTATTCAGCTTGTGGAAAGCATTTAATTCCATGGATTAAAATGAAGCACTAGAAAAGATAACTGCCTCATAGGCATGGTACTGCAATCAAAGATGGCTGTGACATGTGTAAATAGGAAAGTTTTGCTGCAGAGGCCAGAAGGGCTGCAATGATGATTTTGAAAACAAAACTGTACTTATCTATTTCACAGAGGATGTCATGGCCAGTTGTAATTTGATAAAGGATCTACTCTATTTTAAAAGGAGGTAATTGTTATAGATGCAATACAACTTTGTACCGTCTTCATTGTACCTTTTCAAACATAATAGCCTGAATTCACCAAAAGCATAACAAGTGCGGTATTTTCATTTCTGTGCATTATTTGCTTATTTTCACTCTTTCACTATTTTTAGCGGTGTTTTACCGTCGGATTAGCGGCGCATTTTGGCCGCTAGCGGGACACTTTTACCCCCGCTAGCGGCCGAGAAAAGGTTAAAACCGCCCGCAATGTGCCTCAATAGCGGCGTTTTGCCGGCGGTATCCCAGGGCTGCTCCATTGATTTCAAACACACCGAAAACACATTGATTTGTAAACACACCGCTGCTTCACCGCTCCAAAGAAGCTGCTGGCAGGACTTTTCCTGACATCCTGCCAGCGCAGCGCTCCGTTGTGAAAGCCCTTGGGCTTTCACACTGGAGACAATGCTGCAGCTGTTTGAGGGCGGATTGCAGGCGCTATTTTTAACGCTATAGCGCCTGCAAAACGCCCTCGGTGTGAAAGGGGTCTTAAGGCGTTGCTACATACATCAATTGACTTTACTGCATGCAAGTTACTTTATCCATTTTCCAAGTATTTTGACTATTAGGCTACATTCACACCAGCAATTAAACTAGACCACCCACTCAGATTAAAAATAAAAAAGAAATGAAAGGCAAAACATTTGTGTATAGATATAAAAAAAATTATAAAAACATTTTCCCCCATTTTTGTAGCTGATCACATTCCGCTTCTTAGCTGAATAAGAGCTAGGGGGTGTAGAAACAGCAGTACACTGATTTTCCCGGTGAATGGCTGTGCAGGAGGGGGGGGGGGGTCAGGACAAAACTGATCATTGGAACAGAGCAGACTAGAGAACTGATCACAGTGTGTTCTGCTTAGTGTGGTCAGTTTTTAATAGGAAAACAGAGGGACTGGTAGAAACACCAGGGATTTCACACAAAGGAAGCAATACAAAGAGAACAGGATACTTTTTCATAAAAATACATGGTATAGCAGGCACATCAGGAATATGGAATGTTGGATTTACATACTCTTTAAGGCCAGTGTGAATTCTGATTTCTGCAATTTTGTGCAGCTAGGTGTGGCCCGCCATCCCCGTTCACTGTGACAGGTTACCGGTGGACTATTCGTGGATCTCCACACAACCATTTTGTATGCATCCAGCAGCAATCACCGCAGGTATTCACTGGCTGTGCAGAGAGCCACAAATAGCTGCAGCCACTGGTGACCTGTCACTATAGTGAACGGGGCTGGTGAGCCACGGTAGGAATCAGAAGATTCCTGCTGCTACAATTTACACCAGCCTTAATCATCGGTGTGAATGCAGCTTTAAGCCCCGTACAAGCGATCAGAAAATCGTTCAAAAAA
Organism: Lithobates clamitans; assembly: GCA_037952925.1. NCBI lineage: Eukaryota > Metazoa > Chordata > Amphibia > Anura > Ranidae > Lithobates > Lithobates clamitans. Next base: position 3,464,051 of record JBBGZY010001374.1, on the reverse strand, counting down.
TACCGATTTTGGAGCGATCATACAATAATCTGATCGTTAGTACAGAGATTTCGAGAGCCGATCAGGACAGTTCATCCAATATTATTTGATCGGACATGCACGAAAAAAAAATTTGTACGATGCCAGATTATACGATTTTCGTTTAATCAATACAGTTGTCATTCAAAAATGCAATACAAATACAATACAACACATGACATCACGTACAAGAATTTTTGTGACTTTAGTAAACTCTTCAGGTTCCATCTGAGATTAGCATGCAAAAAAAAAAACGGACGCTCATTCGTCCAATAATCTCATTGTGTGTACCAGGCACATAGGTGTGCGCAGCCTATTACATTAGGGTGTGCACTCTGAAGCTCAAACACACGTGTGTGTGTGTCTGCATATATCAGCACATTGATCTCCCTGCCGACACAGTGAACGAGGTACATAAACACTTCTCTTATGGCAGAGACGGTTAGAGGGGGATCTTTCCCATCTTCTTGCTGGCACACAGAGCAATAATGCTAATGCGCATGGGGTTATTAGGGTTTGCCCAGGCACCTCCAGCACGCCTATGACCAGGCATTAAAATCAATTTAATTCAATGTCACTATCATTTTGCTCCTTGAAATAAATAAGGTGCCTATTAAGGAAAGCCAAAAAAAAAGCCATTTAAAGTAATAATAAAATGCCTAGTAAGATGAGTTTTAAAGAACCTACAAGTAAACAAACTCCTGTGACTTTTATAAGCATGGTTAATAAATACTATTGCATCTGTAACCATGTTATGCATTAATTCACAGTTTGTATTTTGTCTCTTGCAGAAGAAGGAAGATAAGCAAACTATGAATGGAAAAGAGACCAAACAAGAATCTACTCCAGTCAAAGGTAATCTGAATACTAAACCAGGGGATAGAACCTATTAGAACCTGCCTCCACCCCCTCTGATTCAAAGTTATATATACAATACAGTATATCTAAATTTAGGCCGGCCATACATGATTCTAACCATTAATGGGCAGGCTGAATGTACCAAGTTGATTGATCGATCAACTTGGGTACAACCAGCCTGCCGGATTCGCTTCCGATTATCGCTAGCGGCTGCTATAGCCACAAGCGATAATCGCTGATTTCTCCCAGCGGGGGTCGGCTTCCCCCGCCCGCTCACGCTGAAAGAAGACAATGGCCCAGTAACAAGGATTCCCCCTGTCAGTGGTGTTGGGGAAATCATGCAAATTTTTTTCCTGCAACCCATGGCTGTAGGAAAGAAATTTGCACCGTCTCTGGTAATGTATACATGGCTTAAATTCCGTCTGGATGAAATTTGAGCCATGGATGGCCCTGCCAGCAACACCTTGCCTGACAAAAGTCGTTTTAAAAAATGTACTGGGCTGGGTGGAAAATGATCAGCTGCACAGTGACTGCATGCTATTAGACACAGTCACTGTTCAGGTATTCAGACAACTGTGGGTACTGCAGCTGTCTGGATACAATAGCCAGCAATCTATTTATTCATTTTCTCTCAGTAAGCCTGTGTGCCAAATAAAAGAGCACTAAATCTGACTTGGCTTTTAGTATCTGCTAAAAGTACATTATTGAGCAAGATTAAATATTGCTTTTCTTTTTCTTGCATTATATAGTGGAAACAGTACCCACTGATGTTATCATGAAGATTGAGCTTCCAGAGAAGAAGGTGGTGAGAATACAAGACAGGAATGCAGCATCTGACATATCTCAGGGGTTAGTCTAAATGCAGATATATATTTTTTTTAAATGTAATTACATTATTATTTGAAGTGCTATTATATTAAATGGTAAACTATGGAGCATGGATGGAGCAATTCAGTTACCACATTACAATGTTTTCTCCTCACTCAAGCATTTCACTTTAGCAACTTCAGCCCCAGAAGCATTTACCCCCTTCCTGACCAGAGCACTTTTTGCAATAAGGCACTGCGTTGTTTTAACTGACAATTGTGCGGTCGTGCGACGTTGTACCCAAACAAAATTGCCGCCCTTTTTTTCCCACAAATAGAGCTTTCTTTTGGTGGTATTTGATCATCTCTGCGGTTTTTATTTTTTTGCGCTATAAACAAAAAATGGGCGACAATTTTGAAAAAAAAAACGCATTATTTTTTACTATTTGCTATAATAAATATCCCCAAAAAATATTTAAAAAAAAAACAATCTTTTTCCTCAGTTTAGGCCGGTATGTATTCTTCTACATATTTTTGGTAAAAAAAATCGCAATGAGCGTATATTGATTGGTTTGCTCAAAAGTTATAGCGTCTACAAAATAGGGAACAGTTTTATGGCATTTTTATTTTTAATTTCTCTTTTTTATTAGTAATGGCGGCGATCTGCGATTTTTATCAGGACTGCGACATTATGTCGGACACATCGGACATTTTTGACACTATTTTGGGACCATTGTCATTTATACAGCAGTCAGTGCTATAAAAATGCATTGATTGCTGTGTAAATGACACTGGCAGTGAAGGGGTTAACCACTAGGGGGGCGATGAATGGGTTAAGTGTGTCCTAGGGAGTGATTTTAACTGGGGGGGGGGGGGGCTACAACACACATGACAGAGAGCAGTGATCTCTGTCCTGTCACTAGGCATAACTGGGAAATGCTTTGTTTACAAAAGCCCCATTCTACCTCTCCATGACATGATCACGGGCACCCGGCGGAAATCGAGTCTGCGGGACCCGCAGCGCCGCTTCTTAAAGGGAATGTATCTGCACACCTATTTGCCTACCAGCGCCATTCTGCCGATGTATATTGGCGTGCGCTGGTTGGGAAACGGTTAAAGCGGTAGTAAACTTTAAGAAAAAAAAATAATAATAATAATCCCCTGAAAGGTAAAGGCATAATGTGCTCATATGCATCGCATACTAGCACATTATGAAAGACTTACCTTGAAACAAAGGCCTCCAGCGGCACGCTGACAGGGCTTCCATCTTCACCCAGGCTTCCTTCCGGGTTCGTGGGCTGCAGGTGCTTGAATGGCCGAGATGCGATGACGTTACTTCCGCTCATGTGCCGCAGCACAGAGCTCTGAAGGAACGATACTGGTTTGCCGTCCCTTCAGCGCGCTTGTGTCGGTGACATCACCGGCTGCTGCTGTTCACTGGAAAATTTCCAAAGCAGTGCACGTTTAGGAGATATTCATTTTACCTACAGGTAAGCTTTATTATAAGCTTACCTGTAGGTAAAAATTAAATGCAGGAGTTTACTACCGCTTTAAGTGATTGGCATAACAGAATGAATTCTTCATCACCTTATCTGCTGTTCAGAAGACCAGCAGGAAGATTCTCTCCCACCCTAACTCAGTCATGGTATGTGATTAGCCTGGCCTGTGTCAGTGGGCTTTTGTTCCCTTCAAGTGGGTTTTGCATCACCCTTACAAGTTTATGGGAATGCAAAACCCACTTGATGCAGGTCCAACTGCAGGTCAAATGCACTTGTGAATTAATTCTAAATGATCTGTCAAACATCACAAACTGATGCTAAAGTAGTGCCATCAGCACAAGCGCAAAGCCCATCGACAGTCTTGTACTTCTCCTCCATGCTTGGTTTTTTCAAAATGCATTCCCAGGAAGCATGCACTAGGGGGCGCCAAACAGAAATATAAGTTATGAAAGATAATAGGTTAAACTCCTGTTTAAAAAACAAAAAAACAGAGAATGCATAAACGTCAATTTGCTAAGATGTATGAGTTTTGTTTTGTTTTTTTTATTGCGCTTTGCTGTTTTATCCTATGATCGCTCATATTTTCTCACATATTTCTCATTAAATGTTCAATTCATTAGTATTATATAAGTGTGAAATTGAGATGAAATGGATATTTGGTTACTGAAAGCGTTTTATATCCCACAAATTGCTAATTTGCTCATAATTTATATTATCACCCTCAAATAGTTTCTTTTTCTGCTTCACACAGACATTTTTTTAGAATCCCAGTGTTAATACCAACCAGTGGTATTCGAACACATTGCAAAAAACCTTGTGTTAAGGTTTGTGAATTGACTTTTACATACAGGATATCTTGACAATTAATAATGGGACTTGGTCTAGGTGATATATTGAACTGATAAAAGCTTTAGTGAACTGAAACCAAGATTGAAAAAAAAGAGCAAATGAAGCACACTAATATAAATACAGCCGGCAATATGCTTTTGTGTATTTACAATATCATGTTACACTGAGTGCCATCTTCTTTTTGATGGTTATGACCTGGTTTTCAGCGTATGTTATTTCACACTAAACATACACATACATCCAAACTGCCCAAGGCTTCATTCACACGGCCGTAAAACAGGGGTTTTTAATTGTGGACCTGAACAACAACTACATTGTTTTCAATGGAGCTAATCACACAGGTGTGTAAACATGAGCAGCTTTCAGATCCATAACACAGAATCCAAAAATCTTTGTCTAAGAACATGCAATTTACGTGCTTACGCATGTATACGCATTTGTACGCGTATAAATGAAGTCTAAACAAACGGTAAAATAAGTAAACTTTAAGTGTTTTACTGATCATTACATGAGAACTTTTCTCCTAGAAAACACGTCTTTGAGTCCTTTCTCACTAAGGGCAGTTTTCAGGTGTTTTAGCGCTAGAAATAGTACCTGTAAAACGCCTGAAACCTGCCTCCCATGCTCCCGGAGTGTGAAAGCCCGAGTGCTTTCACACTGGGGCAGTGCGCTTGCGGGGCAATCTAAAAAGTCCTGCAAGCAGCATCTTTGGTGCAGTTTGTGAGCGTTGTACACAGTGCTCCCAAAATGCCCCTGCCCATTTAAATGAATAGGCAGCTCTTCCGAAGCGCCTGAAAAGCGATTCAGAAGCGCGGCAACACAGGCGTTTTTAACCACTTCTTTGGGGTTAAAAGCGCCCCGCTAGCGGACGAAAAGTGCCGCTTAAACAGCAGTAAAGCGCCGCGAAAACGAGCGGTACTTTACCGATAACGCACGGGCGGCCCCAGTGTGAAAGGGGTCTAATAAGCAGTAAAAATGTTATGGCCCTTTTAATGAAGGCTAATTAAGCAAACAAACATACTCTGCTAAGCAAATTTGCTGGGCCTGCTTTCTGCTTTCCTCAAAATCCAATTTGATCTCTTGAATAAACATGGTCATTTTAGAATATATCTATATATCTATAGATATATATATATATATATATATATATATATAGATATATATATATATATATATATATAGATATATATATATATATATATATAGATATATATATATATATATATAGATATATATATATATATATATAGATATATATATATATATAGATATATATATATATATATATAGATATATAGATATATATATATATATATAGATATATGTATAGATATATATAGTAAATATTTCATTATATCTTTTTATCTTTTAATGTGACAACACTGAAGAAATGACACTTTGCTACAATGTACAGTAGTGAGTGTACAGCTTGTATAACAGTGTAAATTTGCTGTCCTCTCAAAATAACTCAACACACAGCCATTAATGTGTAAAACGCTGGCAACAAAAGTGAATACACCCCTAAGTGAAAATGTCCAAATTGGGCCCATTTAGCTATTTTCCCTCCCCGGTGTCATGTGACTCAGTAGTGTTACAAGGTCTCAGGTGTGAATGGGGAGCAAGTGTGTTAAATTTGGTGTTATCGCTCTCACTCTCATACTGGTCACTGAAAGTTCAACATGGCACCTCATGGCAAAGATCTCTCTGAGTATCTGAAAAAAAGAATTGTTGCTCTACATAAAGATGGCCTAGGCTATAAGAAGATTGCCAAGATCCTGAAACTGAGCTGCAGCATGGTGGCCAAGACCATACAGCAGTTTAACAGGACAGGTTCCACTCAGAAGAGGCCTCGCCATGGTCAACCAAAGAAGTTGAGTGCACATGCTCAGCATCATATCCAGAGGTAGTCTTTTGGAAATAAATGTATGAGTGCTGCCAGCATTGCTGCAGAGGTTGAAGGGGTGGGGGATCAGCCTGTCAGTGCTTAGACTGTATGCTGCACACTGCATCATATTGGTCTGCATGGCTGTTGTCCCAGAAGGAAGCCTCTTCTAAAGATGATACACAAGAAAGCCTTCAAACAGTTTGATGAAGACAAGGACAAGGATTACTGGAACCATGTCATGTGGTCTGATAAGACCAAGATAAACTTAATTGGTTCACATGGTGTCAAGCGTGTGTGGTGGCAACCAGGTGAGGAGTACAAAGACAAGTGTGTCTTGCCTACAGTCAAGCATGGTGGTGGGAGTGTCATGGTCTGGGGCTGCATGAGTGCTACCATCACTGGGTAGCTACAGTTCATTGAGGGAACCATAAATGCCAACATGTACTTCGACATACTGAAGCTGCCTACAGTCAAGCATGGTGGTGGGAGTGTCATGGCCTGGGGCTGCATGAGTGCTACCATCACTGGGTAGCTACAGTTCATTGAGGGAACCATAAATTCCAACATGTACTTCGACATACTGAAGCAGAGCATGATCCCCTCTCTTTGGAGACTGGGCCGCAGGGCAGTATTCCAACATAAGGACCCCAAACACACCTCCAAGATGACCACTGCTTTGCTAAAGAAGCTGAGGGTAAAGGTGATGGACTGGCCAAGTATGTCCCCAGACCTAAACCCTATTGAGCATCTATGGGGCATCCTCAAACAGAAGGTGGAGGAGCGCAAGTTATCTAACATCCACCAGCTCTGTGATGTCGTCATGGAGGAGTGAAAGGGGACTCCAGTGGCAACATGCGAAGCTCTGGTGAACTCCATGCCCAAGAGGGTTAAGGTTGTGCTGGAAAATAATGGTGGCCACACACACTATTGACACTTTGGGCTCAATTTAGACATTTTCACTTAGGGGTGTACTCACTTTTGTTGCCAGCGGTTTAGACATTAACGGCTGTGGGTTGAGTTATTTTGAGGGGACAGCAAGTTTACACTGTTATACAAGCTGTACACTCACTACTTTACATTGTAGCAAAGTGTACCGTATATACTCGAGTATAAGCCGAGTTATTCAGCACATTTTTTTGTGCTGAAAGTGCCCCTCTCGACTTATACTCGAGTGAAGCACTTTTCTGGTGCAAAGAATATTTTCAGAACCGACTTTGGGGCCCCGTATCTCTGGACCACTTGGTGCTAGGAACCCCAAATTTGGTATGAAAACCCAGTGGAACTAGCACTATAACATATCCAGCTGGGGTTCCTAGCACTAAGTGGCCCCGAGATATGGGGCCCCAAATTCGGTTTGGAAAATGTCATTCTCTGCTGCAGAAAAGTGCTTGACATTTTCAGAACAAACTTTGGGGCCCCGTACCTCGGGGCCACTTGGTGCTAGGAACCCCAACGTTGGATATGTTATATTGCTGGTTCCACTGGGTTTGCCTTTGTGTCCAGAGACCCCAAATTTTGGCTTCAGCTAGGGGGCATCTAGGAACCCTTAACTACTGAGTTTGAAGTTTGGGGGACCTATGGCTGCAAATGGGCACAGCGAGGCTGCAAATTGACCCTCTTTTCCTCTTACAGTAGCTGCGCATTTCTCACCCTAGACTTTTATACTCGAGTCAATACGTTTTCCCAGTTTTTTGTGGTAAAAGTAGGTGCCTCGGCTTATAGTCGGGTCGACTTATACTCGAGTATATACGGTAATTTCTTCAGTGTTGTCACATGAAAAGATATAATAAAACATTTACAAAAATGTGAGGGGTGTACTCACTTTTGTGAGATACTGTGTGTGTGTATGTATGTGTAATATATAAATATATATATATATATATATATATATATATATATATATATATATATATATATATATATATATATATATATATATATATATTATATTATACAGATTTTTTTTTAGGTTGGATAGAGAAGAAAGTGGTTAAAATGTAACAAGAAAGAAAGCAGGAGGGGGGGGGGTGTACCCATCTAAATGTAAACAGTTCAATAAGATGATTCAATAAATAAGTACTAAAATACACTCACTGCAGTAGCAGGAAAGAAGGCATATCAGTATGAAGAGGAGTCCTGGTATCCTGGCTCTATTGTGCCGAATCCAGTGGGTGGTGGCTGACCTGTGTGCAGGGATCGGTAGGCAAGCGGATGGCGTGTCAGCAAAGTTGGACAGGGAAGCTGGAGTGCTGGATAGAAAGGCTGTGTGAGCTGGGAGACTTGAGCTTTCAGCAATACTCGGAAGTACTCGGGATGACATCACGGCGTTGGGTGTGGTTACACATTTTGGGGCAATAGTCTTTACCCCTTTGTCAAACCAAGAGGAGCTGCACCATCTTCTCACCCATCTGGAACATTGTCCTTCCGGCACTCTTACATAACCCCCCCCCCATTTTTCTAGATTCCCTCCCCCCCCCCCCCTATGCTATCCATACCCATGGGAGGCCGACAGCACTATAGCATATTCCTTTTCAAGGGTTAGCACCCCTGTCAGTTTTTTTGAGAGTGAAATCCACTCCTTTACAGTTGTCACCCAAGGAAGTGCTGCCATTGGAAGACTGTTTTGGTGACAATCCCATATTTGTATTTTTTTCTCCCTAGAACAGTGGTGTCCTGGACAAATAGATATGCGGGGGCCCCAGTATTCCACCCAAAACCCCTCAACATTCCATCCAAAAACTTAAGAAAACCTGGACGTTCGATACATTTTAAGATACTTCAGTCACACTTTACATGTACAATGTGATGTTGGCATAGAGCAACTCCTTATAAACTGTATATGTGTTTTTAATTTAGAGGTTCTCTGGTGAATGGGGTACAACCTTCCAAACAAGAAAATGGCTTCTCCTCCAAAGATTCATCTCCTGCATTTGAAGAGGTGATAACACTTTCTGATATCAGCAGTTCTAATGGAGAGAAGGGGATTCCACCTGCAGAACCAATTATTGCTTTTGGGGGAAAGGATTCATTTATTAAGAAGTCTGCTGTGCAGCCCCCTCAAGTAACAGGTAAGAGTCATTCCAAGCAAACGGGGAAACCAATCGGTGACATGCTAATGTTGTGCAGCAAAATCTGCAGCTGGGAAAGTCAGACGCTTCGCCAAGTTAATGTACACTTTATTAGTCTCCCAAATTTCTGTGGAATCCTCAAAAATTTAGGGCACTCATCTCTGTAACATTTCACACTTCCTTATAGTGTCGAATGGGAGCAGACTAGCCTTTGTTACATCAAGGAAGGGAGGAAAAATACTTTTTATTCAATGGGCCTCATTTGCGCCAAGCTGTGCAATATAGCAGGTTGCATTTGACAATCATTTTAAGCGGTCATATAAATAAATAAAAACACTGTACTTGTGTTTCATTTTCAGGCTTTCATAACTGAACAGGTTAAAGTGTATGTAAGTCAATTTTTTTGAAGTTAAGGCTAAAGTGGGAAAGGGTTAGACCTATTGCCAAGCCTGACCCTTTTGTCAAGTTGGTCCTGGCAGTCATTGTTGCCTAGACAGAAAATTGGAGGGGAATCCAAACATTTTTGGTTGTCATCAGTGCAAGAAACGAGGGGATATCCTCCAGTGGGGACACTTCTCTAAGATAAGAATTAGGTTCACTTTGGAGAGATCTGATATAATTTCCTGTTGCGTTTCCAGGGAAATCTCCCCATTGGGTAGGGACACAGACAGTAAAAAAAAAGCCTTTTACTTTCAGAAAGTTTTCTTTAGGTTAAAGCAAGGTAGAAACAAAAGAAATTGGGCATCGCAGTGCCATCCAGGATAATACAAAAGTACAAGAATTCAGTGCAAGAGAATGAACATCCAGCCCATAGTGTTAACCTAATAATCCTAATATGGGAAACTTACCAACTTACATTACACATGAAAACATATAATTTGGCAGTACCATAGCTTGTAGTAGCGAAAAATACATATCAGAGAAGGTATCATCTTGTAGATATTATTTTGTGTAGGTAAACTCAATAGGCACCAAGAGTTTCACTAAAAAACTTGTGAACCAAAATCACAGAGAAGGAAAGAGAAGAAAAAGAGAGAAAAAAGAGGGAGTCCGAGGGAAAGGGAGCATCTCAAAAAAGGAGAACCTAGGTTAAAGGGGGGAGGAGGAGCCCCGAGACCTTACCGTGCCGGCAATCAGAGAGAGAGTGACATGAAGATATGTTGCCCAAAGTTCCCAGGTTTGTTCAAAGAGAGTCTGCCAGTCATTAACAATACTAGCAACCTTTTCATGAATCATAATCCATGAAATTTATGTTTCAACCCTCTGAAGGACAATGGGGGCATCTTCAATGCTCCTGCTATAGTGATCTTAGCAAAAAATGTGCCTTTTAATGGTTTTAACTCTTCCCTACTCTAAAGCAAAAAAAACAAAAAAACAGTTTTGGCTTTACTTGAACTTTAATTTTTAAAAGGGACCTTTGCTTAAGGTTACTTTTTGTAGTAACTGTATAAAATGTCCTTGACTTTTAAACTGCCTTCAGGTCTGGCCAAGACTGGGAGTTCCGATTCAAGTCAAGACTTGCAGAGCAGCTTTCCTCTTCAGATGTAGCTGCAGCCTGTTAACAGACAATGTCAATGGTGGGAGAGATACTGGTCCAACTATATATGATGAATGTAATGTGAGAACAGTTAATCTTACTACATGGTGTCTCAAATATGAGGTTTTAATCCTTTCCCACTCAAAGGAATAGGTTTATTACGGTCTGTGTCCATTTCTTTCCAATTAAACCGGCCATACATGGATCAAAATTTGGCCTGTTCAGCAGGTAACTGTCAAATTTCAATCCATGTATCGGCTAGCTGGTTGTACACAAGTCGATATGTCTCTTAGAAGATTCCCCACGTTGATCAAGTGCCAATCTCTCAGTGTCAAACTAAAAAACAAACTGTGCCACACTCTACTCGTTAAGTGTGTCCAAATGTCTCTTCTGCGCACTAATCCTGCAATCCTCTACATCCCAGTGCTGTTTATGTTCTCTTGCCTATTTTAATGGACCTCTACAATTATAGGAGGTCATATACTGAATTTATCAAAATACAAGGCTCAGTAGCACCTCTCCGCTTAATTCCCTTGGTGTTTGTCTCCAAACAATGTGTTTGTAGCTCAGAAGAAATAGATAAACTCCATAGTGCTCACTGTTTTCTCTTATTAAAATAAATATGGATTAAAATCACTTACATTTGAAAAAGTATGTACAGGAATTTATGTAAACCTCTCGGAAAGCCGCCTGTCAGATCTGTCTTAAGCCGGCCATAGATGGATTGAAATTCGGCTGATTCAACAGGGACAGGATGAACTGCAATCCATGTATGGGCAGACTGGATGTACAGAAGTTTATCTTGTACAGAAGTCGCCCGATCAGTACCACCAGCTATAATCTGCAACACTGATCATAGTATTCTGCAAGCCTTCCTGCAGAACACAATAGCGCTGTGGCAGTGACACACATTTGATGTGGATGGGGGAATCTGAATTTTTTTTTTTTTCAACTCGCTGGCTGAATGAAAAAATAAAGTATAATGTATGGCCTGCCTTACTCTGTGTACCAGCAGCAGCACTCAACCCAGCATGATGACGTCACAAGACACTCACTTTTGAAGGTGAACACCAGAGGAATTGAGGGGAGAGGTGCTACTAAGCCTTGCGGTATGATTCATGCAGTATATGACCTATAACTGTAGAGGTCAATCCAATTAGGTGAGAGCACATCTAAAGAACACTGGTGTGTAGAGGATTGTGGGATTCATGCACAGAAGAGACACTACAATTGAGTGTTGCACTAATATCTATTTATATGTCATTTTGCATGTTGGGTTATCACATGGTTTCCTTTTGGTTAGGTTTTCTTTTACCTCTTGTTCTGGTGACAACTGTAACATTTTTGTCTATCAATGCAGTGCTTTAATTCAAATAAGCTCTTGAGTAGATTAAACTCCAGCACTGGACTGGCTGCTATACCCTCAGCACTTCAACATATCATTTAATAGACATCATGGTCAACATCTACGTTCTCAGAATTTGGAATCATTTTATTGTTAAATAATAAGTAATGTTACGTTTTAGTTTCTTGGGGTTTTAAAATTGCCTTTATTAATTTATTTATATCTTTTACTTCCTTACAGAAGTTCTGTAACCCCTTATAAGGCTGTATCAGAGTTCCTGTTGGCTAGAAAGACTTCAAGATGATGGTGAGAAGAAGAACAGTAGATCTTTGGGGCCAACGTCCTAACATTGAAACCTTCATGTTGTCACCATTAGATCACTATGAAATTTTTACTGAAGAGGCCATCGTGAACTGAATGTCAAAGGGAGATAAACTGAAAATGCTGGCCACAATGAATGTGGCTGCAATTAGGACAGATATTACCAGTGCCACATCTACCCACTATTGACAAATACTGGACACTTCTTAGTGTTATTATAATTTTTGTGTTTTTGTTTCTAACCTGCACCTTATATAATAAAGTAAAACTGACAAGGTTTATTTCACAAGGACGCGAGACAAGGAGACATGTGGTAAAAAGTGGAATAACCCAGCCCTGTCTGAAAATGTGTGAATGAGCTTCCTGGTGCTCCTAATAATGTAGCTATTTAATGACAAGAGACTGCTGGGTACAATGCTGTATGTGAATTCTGTAAATAAAACCTCACAGTGTTACATCCACATTCATAACAAATTGCCTTTTCTTGCATATGACAATAGTGGAAGACCCTCCCCCCTTCCCTTTTTTAAGCTAGCTTTATAGGCTGTGATGCCATTCCAGTGTTTTGGGTGTGACTGTATGTAATGTAGCAACAGGCAGACAATGGACTGCCATATAAATGGTAATTGATCCCAGTGATCCCTCTGTTCTTTTGCTTGATGTTCACATCAACAGTGCAGTATATAGTCTTCAGTGCTGCTAAATCTGTAACCGGTGCCACAAACTGAATGCAGACGGGTAGGGTCCAAGTCAGGCTGCCTATAATTCTTTATGAACTAGCCAGTCTGCACATCTGCCTTCAGCTAGTAAATATGCTACCCACCACATGTCATCAGAGCTTGAAAATACCTCACTGCTGGGCTCAAAAGGTTCTCATTTTAGATGTACAGCAGGCCAGCAAAGCCCTGATGCTTTCTTCAATTTTAAAGAAATTGTACTTGAGTTGTTGTAGCCGTATTAGTGCAATTGTGACAGAGAAAATTGAGTACTGTCCGTGATACTTTTTTTATTTGCACTAACATACAATTTTTCAGGACAAGCTTTCGGGGTATGTCCCCTTCTTCAAGGTCCAAGCAGTACTGATTCACAAATTTTTAAGCAGAATGTTAAAGAAGAAAAAAAAAAAGAGAAAACCAAACACATACAAATCAATGGTAATAAATAAAAAAAAAAAATAAATAAAAAAAGTATCACGGACAGTACTCAAAGAAATTGTACACATACCCTTTAATTGACAAATGAGTACATGTGTACAGAATGCCCAATGTACTCTAGCAATACAGCAAGGTTTCCAATGCACACTTGGTTGGTTTGAATATCCTGTGCATTGTATGCAAATATAGGCAACAATGTACAGTCTTTGCAACGTTTGTTTTAAATATACATGTAGAAGTGGATAGCTTGATGTACATAATCTTATCAGTGAGTTTTAATCTTTCAAACAGCTTTGTTTCTATTTAATAGTTTGTAAATAATATATTTACATGGAGACAGCCATATTGACTCCTTTACATATTCAGGCGCTGCTTCCTACACAATGTATTTCCTCCTCACAGTGCTAGTCAGTCAGTTATCTGACTAATCAAACACAATGAACTCCCAATGTAAGTGATTTTATTAGTGGTTAAGCAATGTCTTCCCCAACCCCCCCCCCCCCCCAAAAAAAAAGAGTAATCTTTAAAAGATGTAAAATTTACTGGAATAATAACACACTGAAAATACCCATTTGATGACCTACCCTGGTACCCTGGTACGTCACTGGACTTCATGTGGTTGTACAGGGATGATGCTTGCACTGTTTTTTAGAGGCGACAGTTGGCTCTCTTGTAATAGCCATTAGCGGCTAAACTAGCTGCTTGATTGCTTTTACAAGCAGTGGGAGGGGACGTTTCTACACCCCCCGGCCGCCACCACCTTCCACAGCTTTACCGGGATCTCCCATCCCACAGGAATTCCACCAGCTGATCGGAGAGCTGAACAAAGACCGAATTGGATTTGTTCAGTTCTCGGCTATGGTAACATGGAAGCAATGACCTGACATCACGTTCGGTTTACCCGGATGTCAACGGTGCCATTTTCAAAAATCAAAAGCATTCGAACACACCGATCTTGGTGTGATCGAATGCTTTCAAGGGCAGAGGAGGGATTTGGGTTCTTAGAGACCCCAGATATCTCCATAAAGAGTGCCTGTCACATGCCTATTGCTATCACAAAGGACGTTTACATTCCTCATGACAGCAATAAAAGTGATTTAAAGAAAATGTAAAGTGACAAGTGTAAAAATAAAATAAAAAGTATAGGTACCCTGTCCTCCCATGCTCGTGCGCAAAAACATCAACCCACAAATGTGAGGTATCACTGTGAACGTCAGATCTTGGGCAGTAATTCCAGCACCAGACCTCCTCTGTAAATCTAAAGTGGTAACTTCAAAAAAGAAAAACATTTGGCCGGACTTTAGAGGCAAGATAGGATGCATTGTTTACATAAAACTACTAGTCTCATTTGATGTGATGGTTGCTTTAAAAATAATTCAGCCATCACATTTAAAGACTGGTAAACTGCAATAAAAGAAACATCTTTTTGAGGTTTAGATGCGCTTAAGACTGGCCATACACTGTTCGAATCTCAGCTGGTTCAGCAGGAACCGGCTGAGATTCGAACCGTTAATGGGCAGGCTGAATGTACAAGGTGATTGATCGATCAACTTTGGTACAACCAGCCTGCTGAATTCTCTTGTGATTATCGCTGGCGGCTACTACAATAATTATTGTCTTCTCCCAGTGGGGACCGTTTCCCCTGCCCACCCCCACGCCGGGAGAAGACAATTGCTGAATCCCCTGTCAACAGTGTCTGTATTGATGTGGGAATTGTGCAAGTTTCTTTCTTGTAAACCTGTGGTTGCAGGAATTCGCATAGTGTATGGTCACCGTTAAAGCCATTGTTGGTCTGATGCAAGTTCAAGAAGCTGTATATAATTTTTGCTAGCATTCAGCTTTAATGTAAATGACATCACTGTCTTCTAACCAGTACAATGCATACCTTGTCAAATGTGGCATGCTTTTATTTTACTCTGATTCATGTCCGAGTTGCTTTGACCTGTTTTATACTCCATTGTAAGCAATTTATGATCAGCTTACAAGCTGCTTCAGGCTGCTATGAACTACTTTGAGAATTTTTGAGCTGCTTTTACAATTATGTTTGTTGTATAACAAAGGAAAACAACCTGAGAAGCAGACAAGTCCACATTGCAAGTCATTTTGTTTTATTTAGAACAACAATTGAGTACTGTCCGGGATTATTTTTATTTGCACTAACATCCAAATTTTCAGGACAAGCTTTCCGGGTGCGCCCCATTCTTCAAGGTCCAAGCAGTACTAATACACAAAGGTTTAGCAGAATGTTAAAGTATAACTGAAGGTAAAACTTCTTTTTTTTTTGTTTTGTTTTACTGTTGGATAGAGTGGAGAGGAATTAGAACACCTGCCAATTTTTATTGCTGTTTGTGCCCCCGTTAACCACTTGCCGACCGCCGCACGACGATGTACGTCGGCAAAGCGGCACGGGCAGGCAAAAGGGCTTACCTGTACGTCCCTGCCTGCCCGCGGGTGGGGGGTCCGATCGGACCCCCCCCCGGTGCCTGCGGCGGTCGGCAAATGTCCCCCGGCGATCGGTGGTGAGGGGGAGGCCATCCATTCGTGGCCCCCCCCTCGCGATCGCTCCCAGCCAATGGAATCATTTCCCTGCCTCTGTATTGTAAACAGAGGCAGAGGAAATGATGTCATCTCTCCTCGGCTCGGTATTTTCCGTTCCGGGCCGAGGAGAGAAGACTGAACTGTGAGTTACACAAACACACACACACAGTAGAACATGCCAGGCATACATTTCACCCCGATCCCCCCCCCGATCGCCCCCCGATCCCCCCCCAATCACCCCCCCCCCTGTCACAAACTGACACCAAGCAGGTTTTTTTTTTTTTTTTTTTTTTTCTGATTACTGTATTGGTGTCAGTTTGTGTCAGTTAGTGTGTTAGGGCAGTGAGTCTTAGGCCCCCTTTAGGTCTAGGGTACCCCCCTAACCCCCCTAATAAAGTTTTAACCCCTTGATCACCCCCTGTCACCAGTGTTGCTAAGCGATCATTTTTCTGATCGCTGTATTAGTGTCGCTGGTGACGCTAGTTAGGAACGTAAATATTTAGGTTCGCCGTCAGCGTTTTATAGCGACAGGGACCCCCATATACTACCTAATAAATGTTTTAACCCCTTGATTGCCCCCTAGTTAACCCTTTCACCACTGATCACCGTATAACCGTTACGGTTGACGCTGGTTAGTTCGTTTATTTTTTATAGTGTCAGGGCACCCGCCGTTTATTACCGAATAAAGGTTTAGCCCCCCGATCGCCCGGCGGTGATATGCGTCGCCCCAGGCAGCGTCAGATTAGCGCCAGTACCGCTAACACCCACGCACGCAGCATACGCCTCCCTTAGTGTTATAGTATCTGTATGGATCAATATCTGATCCGATCAGATCTATACTAGCGTCCCCAGCAGTTTAGGGTTCCCAAAAACGCAGTGTTAGCGGGATCAGCCCAGATACCTGCTAGCACCTGCGTTTTGCCCCTCCGCCCGGCCCAGCCCAGCCCACCCAAGTGCAGTATCGATCGATCACTGTCACTTACAAGGCACTAAACGCATAACTGCAGCGTTCGCAGAGTCAGGCCTGATCCCTGCGATCGCTAACAGTTTTCTTGGTAGCGTTTTGGTGAGCTGGCAAGCACCAGCCCCAGGCAGCGTCAGATTAGCGCCAGTACCGCTAACACCCACGCACGCAGCATACGCCTCCCTTAGTGGTATAGTATCTGAACGCATCAATATCTGATCCGATCAGATCTATACTAGCGTCCCCAGCAGTTTAGGGTTCCCAAAAACGCAGTGTTAGCGGGATCAGCCCAGATACCTGCTAGCACCTGCGTTTTGCCCCTCCGCCCGGCCCAGCCCAGCCCACCCAAGTGCAGTATCGATCGATCACTGTCACTTACAAAACACTAAACGCATAACTGCAGCGTTCGCAGAGTCAGGCCTGATCCCTGCGATCGCTAACAGTTTTTTTGGTAGCGTTTTGGTGAACTGGCAAGCACCAGCCCCAGGCAGCGTCAGATTAGCGCCAGTACCGCTGACACCCGCGCACGCACCGTACACCTCCCTTAGTGGTATAGTATCTGAACGGATCAATATCTGATCAGATCTATACTAGCGTCCCCAGCAGTTTAGGGTTCCCAAAAACGCAGTGTTAGCGGGATCAGCCCAGATACCTGCTAGCACCTGCGTTTTGCCCCTCCGCCCGGCCCAGCCCAGCCCACCCAAGTGCAGTATCGATCGATCACTGTCACTTACAAAACACTAAACGCATAACTGCAGCGTTCGCAGAGTCAGGCCTGATCCCTGCGATCGCTAACAGTTTTTTTGGTAGCGTTTTGGTGAACTGGCAAGCACCAGCCCCAGGCAGCGTCAGATTAGCGCCAGTACCGCTGACACCCGCGCACGCAGCATACACCTCCCTTAGTGGTATAGTATCTGATCGCATCAATATCTGATCCGATCAGATCTATACTAGCGTCCCCAGCAGTTTAGGGTTCCCACAAACGCAGTGTTAGCGGGATCAGCCCAGATACCTGCTAGCACCTGCGTTTTGCCCCTCCGCCCGGCCCGGCCCGGCCCAGCCCACCCAAGTGCAGTATCGATCGATCACTGACACTTACAAAACACTAAACGCATAACTGCAGCGTTCGCAGAGTCAGGCCTGATCCCTGCGATCGCTAACAGTTTTTTTGGTAGCGTTTTGGTGAACTGGCAAGCGCCAGCGGCCTAGTACACCCCGGTCGTAGTCAAACCAGCACTGCAGTAACACTTGGTGACGTGGCGAGTCCCATAAGTGCAGTTCAAGCTGGTGAGGTGGCAAGCACAAGTAGTGTCCCGCTGCCACCAAAAAGACAAACACAGGCCCGTCGTGCCCATAGTGCCCTTCCTGCTGCATTCGCCAATCCTAATTGGGAACCCACCACTTCTGCAGCGCCCGTACTTCCCCCATTCACATCCCCAACCAAATGCAGTCGGCTGCATGAGAGGCATTTTTATGTCCTCCCGAGTACCCCTACCCATCGAACCCCCCCAAAAAAGATGTCGTGTCTGCAGCAAGCGAGGATATAGGCGTGACACCCGCTATTATTGTCCCTCCTGTCCTGACAATCCTGGTCTTTGCATTGGTGAATGTTTTGAATGCTACCATGCACTAGTTGACTATTAGCGTAGGGTACAGCATTGCACAGACTAGGCACACTTTCACAGGGTCTCCCAAGATGCCATCGCATTTTGAGAGACCCGAACCTGGAACCGGTTACAGTTATAAAAGTTAGTTACAAAAAAAAGTGAAAAAAAAAAAAAAACACAAACAAAAATATAAAATAAAAAAAAAATAGTTGGCGTTTTATTGTTCTCTCTCTCTCTATTCTCTCTCTATTGTTCTGCTCTTTTTTACTGTATTCTATTCTGCAATGTTTTATTGTTATTATGTTTTATCATGTTTGCTTTTCAGGTATGCAATTTTTTATACCTTACCGTTTACTGTGCTTTATTGTTAACCATTTTTTTGTCTTCAGGTACGCCATTCAAGACTTTGAGTGGTTATACCAGAATGATGCCTGCAGGTTTAGGTATCATCTTGGTATCATTCTTTTCAGCCAGCGGTCAGCTTTCATGTAAAAGCAATCCTAGTGGCTAATTAGCCTCTAGACTGCTTTTACAAGCAGTCGGAGGGAATGCCCCCCCCCCCCCAACGTCTTCCGTGTTTTTCTCTGGCTCTCCTGTCTCAACAGGGAACCTGAGAATGCAGCCGGTGATTCAGCCAGATGACCATAGAGCTGATCAGAGACCAGAGTGGCTCCAAACATCTCTATGGCCTAAGAAACCGGAAGCTACGAGCATTTTATGACTTAGATTTCGCCGGATGTAAACAGCGCCATTGGGAAATTGGGAAAGCATTTTATCACACCGATCTTGGCGTGGTCAGATGCTTTGAGGGCAGAGGAGAAATCTAGGGTCTAATAGACCCCAATTTTTGCAAAAAAGAGTACCTGTCACTACCTATTGCTATCATAGGGGATATTTACATTCCCTGAGATAACAATAAAAATGATTTAAAAAAAAAAAAAATGAAAGGAACAGTTTAAAAATAAGATAAAAAAATAATAATAATAAAGAAAAAAAAAAAAAAAAAAAAAAAAAAGCACCCCTGTCCCCCCTGCTCTCGCGCTAAGGTGAACGCAAGCGTTGGTCTGGCGTCAAATGTAAACAGCAATTGCACCATGCATGTGAGGTATCGCCGCGAAGGTCAGATCGAGGGCAGTAATTTTAGCAGTAGACCTCCTCTGTAAATCTAAAGTGGTAACCTGTAAAGGCTTTTAAAGGCTTTTAAAAATGTATTTAGTTTGTCGCCACTGCACGTTTGTGCGCAATTTTAAAGCATGTCATGTTTGGTATCTATGTACTCGGCCTAAGATCATCTTTTTTATCTCATCAAACATTTGGGCAATATAGTGTGTTTTAGTGCATTAAAATGTAAAAAAGTGTGTTTTTTCCCCAAAAAATGCGTTTGAAAAATCGCTGCGCAAATACTGTGTGAAAAAAAAAAATGAAACACCCACCATTTTAATCTGTAGGGCATTTGCTTTAAAAAAAATATATAATGTTTGGGGGTTCAAAGTAATTTTCTTGCAAAAAAAAATTATTTTTTTATGTAAACAATAAGTGTCAGAAAGGGCTTTGTCTTCAAGTGGTTAGAAGAGTGGGTGATGTGTGACATAAGCTTCTAGATGTTGTGCATAAAATGCCAGGACAGTTCAAACCCCCCCCAAATGACCCCATTTTGGAAAGTAGACACCCCAAGCTATTTGCTGAGAGTCATGTTGAGTCCATGGAATAATTTATATTGTGACACAAGTTGCGGGAAAGAGACAATTTTTTATTTTTTTTATTTTTTTTTTGCGCAAAGTTGTCACTAAATGATATATTGCTCAAACATGCCATGGGAATATGTGAAATTACACCCCAAAATACATTCTGCTGCTTCTCCTGAGTACGGGGATACCACATGTGTGAGACTTTTTGGGAGCCTAGCCGCGTACGGGACCCCGAAAACCAAGCACCGCCTTCAGGCTTTCTAAGGCCGTAAATTTTTGATTTCACTCTTCACCGCCTATCACAGTTTCGGGGGCCATGGAATGCCCAGGTGGCAAAAAAAAACCCCAAATGACCCCATTTTGGAAAGTAGACACCCCAAGCTATTTGATGAGAGGTATAGTGAGTATTTTGCAGACCTCACTTTTTGTCACAAAGTTTTGAAAATTGAAAAAAGAAAAAAAAAATTTTTTTTTCTCGTCTTTCTTTATTTTCAAAAACAAATGAGAGCTGCAAAATACTCACCATGCCTCTCAGCAAATAGCTTGGGGTGTCTACTTTCCAAAATGGGGTCATTTGGGGGGGGTTTGTGCCACCTGGGCATTCCATGGCCTCCGAAACTGTGATAGGCAGTGAGTAGTAAAATCAAAAATGTACGCCCTTAGAAATCCTGAAGGCGGTGCTTGGTTTTCGGGGTCCCGTACGCGGCTAGGCTCCTAAAAAGTCCCACACATGTGGTATCCCCGTACTCAGGAGAAGCAGCTAAATGTATTTTGGGGTGCAATTCCACATATGCCCATGGCCTGTGTGAGCAATATATCATTTAGTGACAACTTTGTGCAAAAAAAAAAAAAAAAAAAAAAAAATTGTCACTTTCCCGCAACTTGTGTCAAAATATAAAACATTCCATGGACTCAACATGCCTCAAAGCAAATAGCTTGGGGTGTCTACTTTCCAAAATGGGGTCATTTGGGGGGGGTTTATGTCATCTGGGCATTTTATGGCCTTCAAAACCGTGATAGGTAGTGAGGAGTAAAATCAAAAATGTACGCCCTTAGAAATCCTGAAGGCGGTGCTTGGTTTTCGGGGCCCCGTACGCGGCTAGGCTCCCAAAAAGTCCCACACATGTGGTATCCCCGTACTCAGGAGAAGCAGCTAAATGTATTTTGGGGTGCAATTCCACATATGCCCATGGCCTGTGTGAGCAATATATCATTTAGTGACAACTTTTTGTAATTTTTTTTTTTTTTTTTTTTTTTTGTCATTATTCAATCACTTGGGACAAAAAAAATGAATATTCAATGGGCTCAACATGCCTCTCAGCAAATTCCTTGGGGTGTCTACTTTCCAAAATGGGGTCATTTGTGGGGGTTTTGTACTGCCCTGCCATTTTAGCACCTCAAGAATCGACATAGGCAGTCATAAATTAAAGGCTGTGTAAATTCCAGAAAATGTACCCTAGTTTGTAGACGCTATAACTTTTGCGCAAACCAATAAATATACACTTATTGACATTTTTTTTACCAAAGACATGTGGCCGAATACATTTTGGCCTAAATGTATGACTAAAATTGAGTTTATTGGATTTTTTTTAGAACAAAAAGTAGAAAATATCATTTTTTTTCAAAATTTTCGGTCTTTTTCCGTGTATAGCGCAAAAAATAAAAACGGCAGAGGTGATCAAATACCATCAAAAGAAAGCTCTATTTGTGGGAAGAAAAGGACGCAAATTTCGTTTGGGTACAGCATTGCATGACCGCGCAATTAGCAGTTAAAGCGACGCAGTGCCGAATTGTAAAAAGTGCTCTGGTCAGGAAGGGGGTAAATCCTTCCGGGGCTGAAGTGGTTAAGGAGATTCACCATCTCGATTTGTCCTGTTTACTATTATCAAAAGTGAAAGTAAAAGAAAATTCCAAATTATGGGTTGTCCCCAGAAAAGTAAGAGGGGAATCTTCCAAGGGGGACACTAGTTCTGATGACCTGGAGATTCCCAAGAGATTTCCTTAATTTGCAGGGATTCCTATCACCTCCTGTTTGGCCATGGGACAGGAAGTGAGGGGAAATCTCCTCAATGAAACACAGATGCCAAAAAATAAACTGACAGGGATTATGACACTCCTTTTACTTTATCCAAAATGAAAAAAAAAGTTTTGCCTGTAGTTCTGCATCAAGTCCCAGCCAAAATCAGTTGCCAAATCATATCATCACTTTTTTAAATATTGACCAAGACTAGATAAGACTAGACTAGATAATCCATTATAGATAAAACTGACCTTTTTACCAGTTACTGCAACCTGCAGCATTTAAAGCTCTCTGTAAAGCTAAGAAATGTCTGCAAACAATTAAAGTTCTAAATCCTACTGTACTCCTTACACTGGATGCTAAATAAGCACTAGATAATGCACTTGTGTGCTGATCCTAAAAATAAAAAATGTTCATTTAAGGTAGTATAATACCAAACCCCTGTACTGCAAAATTTAAGACCAGCGCTAGCAGCCATTGAGGCTGGTAAGAGCCAAAATGTATTTTTACAGTTACAGTACACATGGGTATTTAAACTGCACGTTTCCCGTAGAGCAGGGGTACCCAACTCTTTAAAAAGTGAGGGCCACTTAAGCGACTTGGTAATCGGTCGCGGGCCGCAATGACAACTCCGTATCCACACTGCATATGCAAAGCGGACATGGACACAGCCGACTCTACTCAATGGGCCCTCCGATCCACCCAGACTGAAGGGGATGGATCCCCTTCTGTTTTTTTTTTAGCGGATCAGATTGTAGGTAGGCGGATGTAAATGGACACAAATCCACCATAGAGGTGAATGGAGGGGCCGATTGGGTCTGCCTGAACAGACAGGAGGACCTAATCGGACCGATCATGTAAAAGGGGCCTAAGGCTACGTTCACATTGATGCTCTGTGGTTTACTCGCACCACGGGTGCAGCAAATTCGGGCATTTTAGTGTGCTTTCAGACAGCGCACCAAACCCGCAGGTAATATCAAAAGTCTGATTTATCAGTTTGAAAGCAGCAAAGTGTAACTAGTGCAGAACAGCTATGCCCCTTGTTATGCGATTTTAATTAAAAAAAACTCACCTTTAAAACAATCTTCACTTCAGGAATCACCCGGCAGGGGTCGCCGGCTGTTGCTGTCCCAGGCGGAGTGCATTTGGTATCCCGTATGCTCTGGGATGGTGGGTCGGGAACTCGTGATCTGGGCTTGCCAACTAGCCACCACAGAGCAGGTCACGGGCCACATGTGGCCCACAGGCCAGCGGTTGGGCACCCTTGCCGTTGAGAGAACTGTAATACTTTGTTGCAAAGAGAATATATCCAAATTGAATTTGCATTACTTTCATTTACTTACTGCAGAGGTGACTCTTAAATGAGCAAATGTTATTTCATTTTAAAGTGATCACTGCAGGGATTGAGGCATTGTCCTGAATTTCCCCACATCAATTATACAGTATCTGATATAGTATATACAATTGCTCCTGTAATTGGACTAGTTTATCCTTCCCATCCATGAATGACATACTGACTGTTGTAAGTACAGCGATATGTTATAAAGGGCTGGATTTCTTCATCTTCATCACTTATGCTAGGCATACACAACTCAAATGTGGAATCAGGCAAAATTCAGGGCCCTGTCAGCACAGGTATGAATACAATAGCCTGCAGGGGGAGATGGAGCATGGATGGAGGAAACTATTGATTTATCTTTTTCAATCCTTTAGACTGGTCAGACACGTAAACATTTCTATTGTTCAGTCCAGCAGGCTGAATGTCCTACTGCCAGCTATTGTATCCCTATGTTAACAAAAGTAACAAACACGCCAACCGATCAGTTCCGAAGGATATCTTTTATGCTTGAAAGTCACAATCAGTGGAAAATGGGCAACCAATGTGTTTCAGGGGCCAAAAAATTCCTATTCATCAGGGCTTGGTTGCTATAGTTCTAATATGGACTATGATAAAACAGCATGATACTTTGTGTTCTGTTTTTTTTTTTTTTTTAACAAAGAGAAACTGTAGATGTGATTTTGTATAAAGCTATTACCACAATGGGGGTTATTTACGAAAGGCAAATCCACTTTGCACTGCAAGTGCACTTGAAAGTGCAGTTGCTGTAGATCTGAGGGGGGCATACAATGAAAATGAAAAGCAGCATTTTAGCTTGCACATGATTGGATGATAAAATCAGCAGAGCTTCCCCTCATTTCAGATCTACCCCTCAGATTTAAAGCGACTGCCCTTTCAAGCGCACTTGTAGTGCAAATTGGATTTGCCTTTCGTAAATAACCCCTGTTCTGTTGAAGTAAACGTTTTAAGCTTGCGAGTTTCCCATTCCTGTGGGGCTATCCCCCCACTTCAGTGGCAACTGGTGCTTCATTTTGGGGGGGCGGCAAACAAACCACCCCCCTCCCCCGTTTGGTCGGTCCGCAAACAACCTCGTTCAGTCGGTTAGTCAAAACAACCCCCGTTGACCTGCAAAACACCCACCAACACCCCCCGTTGCTCGCCTGTCTGCCTACCAGCCCCACACTTACCCCATCCAGGTCACCCCCTGCGTCTCCTCCTCGGCGGCCAATGCGGTCGCTTCTCCTCTAGGCCAATCGGGTTGAGACCTGCTTCCTGATTGGCCGGGAGAAGAAGCAGGAAGACAAAAGCTATTGTCACACAACTGGGTGGGCTCAGGGCACAGTGCTCTGTGCCCTGAGCCCCCCCTTTTTTGAAGCCAATTAGAACCTCAGGCTCTAATCGTGCTTTAAAAAAAAAAAAAAAAAGAAAGAAAACCTCATTGAAAATTATGAGTTTGGCGCCCTGCATGTAGATTAAGGGCTGGGCGTGTGGATTGGCGCCACTGCCCCACTTCATGCTCTCCAAGTGGCAGAGATTGATTCGACAAGTACTACCAGCCCGTAATAAAGTCCAGTGCCTTTTTTTTTTCTTTTTAAGGCTTTTATTGTATTCTGGAAGCCAGCACGTGCGGTTGTCAGAATACCCAAGCAATGACTGCATCTCTTTGGCTGCAGTCACTGTTCAGTTGACTTTTTTTCCACCTTGCTCCTTCAATATCTTAATTGATGGTTGCCAAGCCATGCAGTGTTGGCAGGCCCTCCCACAACTTAAATTCAACCCATATATATCCAGCTTTAGGCCAACTCTCTTGTCCTGCTTCCTTCCTACCCCAAGGGACTTGTCTATTGTTAGTATCATACAAGAACTGTTTTGATGAAGAAAGGCAAATGAAAATGTCACCTCGCTCTGCCAACAGTTTAGTTACAGGTGAACATATTTAATAGTGGCTGAAGTCCTTAATTGGCTGGACCAATCTGTTAATAAAAGCCCACCAAGATAAAACAACTCTTTCAATGCAATAAACACAGGGCAATCTAGCAGGATTTTTAGGGGATTTACATACACTTTAACCCCAATATGTTTATTTTGGTAAGATGAGTTGCTAAACTCTAAGTTTAGAGCTGGTACCTTTCTGTTACTCAGAGCTTTAATCATTTGTTGACAATTATCTCATTAGCAGCAGTTTGATTTTAGTATGCTGCAAATTAGTTAAGTTGATTGCCTACAAGAAATTTAACCTCTTGTTGGCTAAGAGATTTAAGTGCCTGTGTAGCCATAGAGCAGGGGTAGACAAAATTTTGAGAGGCAGAGCTCTACCTGAACAACATGAAAGCGATTAAAGATCCCTGAGGTTTGGTGCCCTTATTTTTTTTTTAAGAAGTGAACTAGCAAGGCCTAACTAAATATTAAGGAAAACTTAGAAAAATATAATAAAACCAATGTCACTGTAAACATATAAACGTACCCTAACTTAAGTGGACGGTGTCAGTAGTTTTTTACATTTTTATTTTTTTTAAATGTTATTTTTTTGCAATATTTTATTTAAAAATATTTAGGAGCCCTTTGGGGGGCTTTGGTGAAATTTTAGGGGTCTAAATAGAACCCCTATCTTACTTTTGAGACTGAGAAAGGGACTGAGGACAGAGATTCCTCAGTCCCTTTCTCTGGAGCCTTAGCTACAGCTGCTGTAAATGAATGGGAAGCGCTCTGTGCTGAACGACTTCCT
This sequence comes from Lithobates clamitans, assembly GCA_037952925.1. Taxonomy (NCBI): domain Eukaryota; kingdom Metazoa; phylum Chordata; class Amphibia; order Anura; family Ranidae; genus Lithobates; species Lithobates clamitans. The sequence goes on along the minus strand of JBBGZY010001374.1, from coordinate 3,437,830 downwards.
GTCATTCACAAACTGAAGCATAGTGAACGTAATTTATTTTAGCTATAAATGGACACTGGAGCAATTGGTAGCGTTCACTCACTGTGTTCATTCGAAAAAGGAAGAGGATGGTAAATGACATGTTTACTAGCCCCTTCCCTCGCTCTCCATCCTGGAACATCCACCGCAGCAGGCAGGAAAGGACAGGAGGGAAGCCAGCAGTGCTGGGGCATGTTTATCCCCCTAAAATTTCTCAAAAGGTGGGGGGGTACACGGGGCAACGGGCAGCCAAAGAGGAGGGGTGGCAGGGGCAGCAGTCACTGGTACAGATCCCATTTCCTCCTGCAGCCACTGAATGTGGGAGGAAGAAGAGGAGAGGGGATTGATACCAGTAAGTGCCACCCCTCCTGTCAAGGTCCTGGAGGTCAGTAAAGAAGAATAGCAGTCTACGTGTTACCTACCCGCGATCGTTGGGTTGCCGACCTCCGATGTCTAATAAAGTCCACAACAAAGTGCTCTGTGGTGTGTACCATTCTAAACCACCAAACTAGTGCAAACTTTTTCAAAACAAAGTCTGTGAATTGTACTGCACATCCATGAGATTTGTACACTGCCTGGATGCCCCCAGCTTCTGTCTCCATTCACCAGGGAAATCGAGCCTCTGACTCCCAATCAACACCAGCAACCATGTCAGAGACTCAATATCAGCCAATCTATTGCCCAAATTATACAGATGCATCGTTGGATTAAAGAATATGTTATCCCAACATTTCATATTCCTAATATGTGCCTGCTGTAGCATGTAGTATGTGTATGAAAAAGTATCCTGTTCTCTTTGTATTGCTTTCTTTGTGTGAAATCCCTGGTGTTCCTGCTAGTCACTCAGCTTTCCTATTAAAAACCGACCAGAGAGCACAATGTGGTCAGTTTTCTGGCTGTGCTGGGAAATCGGTCTGCTCTCCTCCAAAGACTGGGCTTGTGTCCCTGCACACCCATTCATTGGGAAGACTGCTGTTTCTCCTCTCGACTCCTAGCTCTCTAAGATCCTTATGCGACTGAGAACAGAGGGTATGTGATCACTTATAAAAAAAAAATTGTAATTTTTAAAAAAATCTATACACAAATGTTTGCCTTTCATTTTTACTTTAAACGGAATGGGTTGTTTTACATACGATGCCTTACATATACTTTAAGGCAGTGGCGGTGCGTCCATAAGAGCCAATGGATAGATTTATGCATAGCATGAATCTATGAATCTATTTATGCATAGCATGAATCTATCCGTGGCTGCCGCCGCCACCCCCTATTCAGGCGACCAGCCCCTTTTTGGGCGCCTGAATTACAGTTTGTTTTTCAGTTTGTTTGCGCCCCTCAAAAATTTGAAGCACCAGCCGCCACTGCTTTAAGGAGAGAGCCCAAGAACTAACCAGTCAACCATTACAGATATTTGGACCTATAGGTTGTTTATACATTCATTAAAGGAAACTGACTGCTACTATTCCAAATTACAGCTAAATGTATTGTGAAAGAAAGGAAGAAATCGGGTCAGGAAAAAAAAATAGGCCAACATGCCACTACACACTGAAAGCAAAGAGGAAATCCCCTGATAGGACTTTTTAGGCCAAATATATGCGTATAGGAGTAGGAATGTAACTAAATGTAGTACATACACAAGAGAAACCCCTCTAGGGGTGGTACTATATGGGCACTGAACAGACATCTAATATATATATATATAAAAGATTTGTTTATTGGTACAAAAAGATAAAATCTGGTAGAACATACAAAACATCATGCAAATATATAAGATGAGGTTACAGAAAATTCATAAAAAGAAATAATGACATTAATGCGTTTTGATGAATATTCTTCAGAGGTGTCAGAAATACAATGTTACAAATGGTTTGTCTGAAAGGTAAGTGTAGACATAAATACACAAGACTACACTTACCTTTTAGACAAACCTTTTGGAACATCGTATTTCTGACACCTCTGAAGAAGATTCATCAAAACGCGTTAGTTATTTCTTTTTATGAATTTTCTGTAACTTCATCTTATATATTTGCATGATGTTTTGTATGTTCTACCAGATTTGATCTTTTTGTACCAATAAACTATTCTTATATATATATTAGACGTCTGTTCAGTGCCCATGTAGTCTCACCCCTAGAGGGTTTTCTCTTGTGTATTCACTAGGGATGATGGCACTTTACCCACCGTAAGCCAGTGCTACCCCCACAAATGTAGTACATACAATATAAAATCACAGTATAAATTTTATAAAAAGGTTGATCCTGTGTGTTTGGTCTCGGTATATGTATTGTGACACCCATCAGGACATTGTAGAACTCTAGTTACATGCTTTTCATGGTCTGTATATTGTAGATGCAATAATCAATCCACCATCCAATCTGTTTTTATGTTCATGTTCAAATCAAATTTATACTGTGATTTTATATTGTTGTATGTACTACATTTAGTTACATTTCTACTTTATACTATGTACTGTATTTGGCCATTTTTTTCTTTGATTTTCAAATGACAGCTAAATATCTGTTCAGGCACACAGGGAGCCGAACCAATTGTTTAGCACATTAAGACAGATCAGATGCTGAGAATGAAGTGGCATCCATAATAGAAGCCATGAAGTCCCTACCATATACAACTGAAGGAAGCAACTGGGTTACCAGGCAGGCCGTGGTAGAAGGTTGGGCTAAGTATCAGGAATATCCTTCCAAGGTGATGTGTTAAAGTGATACTAAAGGAGAGTTTTTTTTTTTAACTAACAAACATGTTCTACTTACCTGCTCCTCTTCTTGGGTCCCCCGCAGGCGCTCTGAACTCCTCCCCCTAGTTGAGTGCTCCTATAGCAAGCCAATTGCTATGGGGGCATTCATGCATGCTTGCTCCTGAACCCCAATCTCTGTGTCCACTGATACACACAACTGGCTCAGCCCCACCCCCACTCCCTCCTCATTGGCTGTAATTGACAGTGCCTTAGCCAAAGAGGAGAGAGAGAGAGCCAAGAGTGCCACTGCTCTCAGGCACATTGCTGGATCAAGATTGGGCTCAGGCAAGTATAAATGGGAGCTGGTGGGGGGGGGGGGGGGGGGGGGGCTGCACACAGAAGCAACAATTTAAGCGTCTTTTTGACTCATTTATTGATGCATAATTTGAGAGTTTTTCCTCTAAATGGGACTTTTTAAGGGGCAATATTCATCTACTGGTCAAACCGTAATCATAAAAAATATTTTTTTTATTGGAATAGAGTTAAAAAGTAAGATATGCAGTACATAGAATATGCAGGATGCAGATACAGAGATATGCAATAACAAGACAGTTGGAACCAACCACTACTCTGTTGAAAAATAGGACAACAGAGATAACCCAACGCATTTCGAGTCTGCAATATTGGTTCTCTTCTTCAGGGGTCGGTGGTTTACAACTGACCGTACAACTTGCAATGAAACTCAAAGATATTGCATCCAGATTAAAAAGCTTAGGAAAATGCTGCGGCCTCAGACCCACCAATTCGGGTCCAGAGAGAAATAAATGCACACAAGAGACAACCCAGGGCCCAACAATAGTCGCTCACAAAGGGCGCTCCAAAACGGCCCCTATGGAATTCCACATATGGCCCGGAGCGACTAATATAGCTGGGGACAAAAAAGAAAGAGATTGATCTAGTATTAAAAGCCACAAAGACGGGAATTTGCCCTAGAATAACTTTATCTGTATCTAATCAAATCACACATACCTGGCTTGTTTCTGGGTGTTGCAAGAACAGGGAAAGACCTGCGGGTAGTGTGGAACCACTAACTTCGGAAATTTTTTTTTTATACTTCAACTGGGCCAGATGAAAATTTACAGGGCCTAAAAAGAGATAAGAGAGGGGGGCCAAAGAACACCATCAAGTCACTCAGTGACATGCATATGTATGCACCCAAGCATTGGTGCTAATATGCAGCTAACTATAATAGCCATATTTTCCCCTTAGCAAAAAGGAGAAAAAGCCAAATGGCTGGTTGTTACCAAAACAATTACCTTGGTTGGAGCTTGATGCCAGTGTGGTCCTATCACCCCTAGGTATGCAGCATAGAGTGGTGAGAAAACAAACGCCACTTTTATGAGGATACAGGGGACCTTTTAACCAATCCTGGTAGGAGTGTAGGGAGGGGCAGACTTCAAAGGGGCGCCCCCCAAGACATCGGCGCACAGCGGCGCCTCTGCCACGCTTGCCCGATGGATAGGAGGGGATATCCGGCGTCCCAAGATGGGGCGTGGTGGCCCGCCTGACGTGACGTATTGGCGATGCTGTCCCGGGGTGCACATCCGGAGTCATGGCAACCAGGAGAAGCCTGGCTCCCCAGCTCCAGTAAGGGAAATGCCAAGCACGTCACGGAAGGCCTGAACGGCCCCAGTGCGCCGAGTGAGAGACACGATGGGTGGGTGCTATGGTGCAGCAGATTGTCGGGACCCAGACAGGAAGGGCAGAGAGGCACATATGTTGGAAATACAAAAACAAACAAAAGATATATAAAAAAAGGCACAAGAAAGAAAAATATATATATTTAAGGAATACAGAATCATATTAATATACAATCCTCTACACGAAAAAAATAGCGGATTATATACATTAAACATTTGAAAATTACAACACTCCTAGGGTGGAAAACAACAAACCACCTAGGGAAACCACATGTATAATGAAGAGTTCAGTAAATCAGTTACCAAAAGGAATTATTTTTTGAACTATAAAGATTGAGTTCTATGAGCTCATTTGAAGATTTCAATTGGGATAATTTGGTTCCCATTTAGATCCCTCCCGCAAGCCCCACCCCCTGACGTGAAGTCTTCCAGAAAGGCAAGGGATCATTTAAATCTGGTGAGTGCAATGAATCTGGTGAATCTGACCATGCTTTTTTATAATCATCTGGGCAATAGGCTGTCTGATACTGAGCATTGGTTTGTGTCTGAGAAAAGAAAGCGGTGGGAAATCTCACCAGAGAGGATACAAACAGTACTAGAAATCTAATAAAGGTTCTAACTTCTAACCTTTCCCCATTCTGGCAGCACCGAGGCTAAGTGGTTAGCACTTCCGCCTAGCAGCACTAGGGTCATTGGTTCGAATCCCAAAAACGGCACTACCTGCCTGGAGTTTGCATGTTCTCCTTGTGCCTGTGCGGGTTTCCTCCGGGTACTCTGGTTTTCTTCCACACTCCAAAGACATCATAGCGGGTTAACTGGCTCTGTCTAAAGTTGGCCTAATATGTGTATGAATGTGAGTTAGGGACCTTAGATTGTAAGCTTCTTGAGGGGCAGGGACTGATGTGAATGTACAAGAAATATACTGTATATGTAAAGTGCTGTGTAAATTGATGGTGCTCTATAAGTACCTGTAATAAATAATAGACATTCTAATAAAATCCAAAATAGAAAATTTGCCAGGAGTTCTACTTAATGAAAACGATTTGCAAAATAGGTATTCACACACGAAAATGCGCACAGAGGGTTTAATCCCAAACTTATGCTGGAAGACTGTCAAACAGACGTCGTCCTTTTTTTTCCCATGACTGTATACTAGGACCACAACTCAGTCCTTTTTTAGATGCAACATTCCCAAGGATAGAATCACTAGATACATTTTTTCAACAAGGCTTCTATATGTTCTGTATCAGGAGATTTGTATATCCAATACTTGTGTAGTAAAAGGTGATGAGAGATATTTCCATGATGTCTCAGTCAAAGTATCATTTCTAATATGAAAATGTTCACGGTCCACTGCCTGACTCCTTTTTCATGAGGCATTTATATACAACTTATTTTAGGATCTGTCTCTATGCTTCTGTTGGCTGCACAGGATGGTGGATCATATCCAAATGCTTAGACATGTGCCACCACTCTCATCTTGTGTTCCTGGATACTCAAGGCCTATACTGATCCTGTCTGTCTCATCTTTCAGGATTATGTCAGCTCCCAGCTGTCACTCTGCCCAAAATTTGATGACATCTTTCAACTCTATTTCAAGTTCATTTTATTCTGCTAAAAATCATCTGCATAATATATTGCTGCACAAAGGTCAAGAAAATGATATTTCAGTTTGTTAGCTTTACCCATGGTAACTGGCAAAGCCCCTGTCATCATCAGGATCTCTGTTGCAGTTACCAAGAAAGCAAAAAAGTTGTCCACGTACAGATAGGCTGTGTGATGGCATTACCCAGAATAGTATATGTGGTTTAAAACATTCCTGTGATTTGTCCATATAGGAAAAGCATCAGGTTCACTTTAATGCCCTCTTCCCCATAAGCACATATTCATCTTTCCTTTGCCCCCCACCACTTTGTTCAGCATACAGTAAAAAGGAAAATAATACAGTTATTTTTTTTATATGGGGAAGCATGTGATTTGCTCTCCTTTCTCCCATGCTAAAGGACTAATGCTTTGTGATTGGTCCAGTGCTGTCTCATATAATTGAAGAGAGGATCATCAGCCCTGTGTAACCACTGGAGGCTTAAACAAGCTGCAGGGCAGAAAAAGAAAATGGAAAATTGTTATTACCGTAATTTTCCTGTCCTGGCTCTGCCCCATGCCATCATGATCTCAGGTCAACTCCGCCCCTTGACCCCATGTAGGACATCCTTTATTAGCATAATAAAAGACAGGCAGTACCTGGAGAACCTGTTCTATAACTAGTCTGAGACGGAACAGGGAGGGTATGTGCTGGCATGGGGCAGAGTCAGGAAAGGAAAATTACGGTAAGTGTTGATAACAATTTTCCATTTTCCTGGCTCAGCCCCATGTCATCATGACCTCAGGATCTAACTAGACCATTCTCAGTGCGGGAAAAGAAACACAAACACCAGGTGCTGCCAAAGTAAGTTTATTAACAGGTGGACAAAGCAGATGACAACACACAAGTACCCATAGCTTTGGACTGAGAAGACATCACGTCAAGCTTGTAACGCCTAATGAACATATTTGGAGAGCTTCAATTTGCCACTCTACAGACTATGTCTGCCGACACCTTAGACCAGGCTGCCCAGGAAGAAGAAATTGCTCTGGTGGAGTGCGCAAAGACCTCCTGAGGGGGGAGAGACCTTCTAACGGGTAAGCTATTTGGATTGCTTTCATGATCCATGTTGAGATGACCCTCGGGGGTGGCCGGCATGCCCATTCTAGAACTATTCGGATATAAAAAAAAGAGCTTTGGATTTGTGAAATAGCTCTGTTCTTTCTAAATATGCTTGCAGGATTAACTTAAAATCCAATTTGCATAATTTCGACTCCTCGTCACCCAGTTCTGAAGGTGGAAAGGCTGGAAGAACCGCATTCCAGTTAAAGTGGAACTCGGAGGACACTTTAGGCAGGAAATTCGGAGAAGGTCGTAACACCACCCCATATGGAAAAAAGGTGCAGTATGGCTCCTTACAACAGAATGTGGCGCTGTCTGAGACCCGTCTAGTCTAGATGAGACCATCACTGTAAGGAAAACAGAATAAGATGATATAATGGACTTGCTGCATCCGGAAAATAGGGTGACTTTAATAGCCCTCTCAGGACCAAAGGTAAATCCCACTTTGGAAAAATCAGGTGAATTGGAGGCTGAGTGTTGTAGCTTGGACCTGAATCCAATCTAAACTGAAGAAAACTTAGAGCGGCCAGAATGTAGCGATTATTATCGCCAGGACTTTCTCTTCCATGATCTTCATTAGTGATCTGAGTAATAAGGCCGTTGGAGGGAATATATAAACCTGACAGAAGTTCCACCCCTGGGAGAGTGCATCCTGGGCCAGAGCTTGCGGGCAGAACAAACGGGAGAAGAACCGAGGAACTTGACAATTGATTGAAGTTTCCATTAGGTCTACCTCGGGTAGCCCCCATCACGAGAAGATTTCTTTCAGATATTTCGGGTTCAGCATCCACTTCATGTGATTGGAAAACTTGCAACTTAACTGGTCTGCCAGGGAGTTCTGAGGACCATCAGATCTAGTAGGTACAGCTCGGCCAATTCGAAGATCTCCGATGTGACTTGGAGAAGGCATAAACTCCTTGTACCTCCCTATCTCATTACATAAGAGACTGCCATTATGTTGTCCATCAGAAGTCTGACTTTCTTGCCCTGGATGACGGGAAGGAATGTCTTGAGTGCCTCCTTGGCTGCTCTGAGCTCCAGCAGGTTGGAAGAACATGGGACTTGAGGATGCCAGATTCCCTTAGCATTCAATCCTTGGCAATGGGCCAGCCAACCCTGGAGACTGGCATCTGTTGTAATTGTTACCCAGGCTACAGGGTGATGGGGCTGCCTACAGACAGGTTGCCTGCCCTGCTCCATTACTGGAGGTCCTTGCAAATGAACAACAGAAAATTAATCTTCTGATGGAGGGAACCGTGTTGCCATTGGCTGAGATGGTAGAAATGAAATCTTCTTGTGTGATATGGCACCGCCGTGATACAGGCTGTTAGGCTCCCTAAGAAACTCATTCCTTTGTGTACAGTGATCCAAGGCGATGTCATTATCTCCACGGCCTCTGCTGACATACGGTCTTCTTTGCTCTCGGGAAGAAATATTCTGTATTGGAGAGTGTCGAAAAGCATGCCAAAATACACAAGGGATTGACATGGATTTAGCTGGCTTTTGTCCATATTTATCATCCATCCAAACTCCAATAGGGTATGCAGGACCTGATCTCTGTGCTGTAACAAAAGATCCCTGGACCGAGCAAGCCCAGAACATTGTCCAAGTAATGGAAAATGCACATGCCTTTTTGCTGCAGATACTTAATCACCATGACTAGTACCTTTTGAGAAAGTTCTTGGAGCCTTACTGAGGTTAAAGGGAAGACATTTGAACTGGTAATGTCCGCCTGCAAAGAAAAATCTCAGAAAAAACTGATGAGCCTCGTGCACTGGCACATGAAAATAAGCATTCTCGAGGTTGATGGAAATCATCCAATTGTTTAGATGGATGCTCGAGCAATTCTGAAATGTATGACCTTAGCGATGCTCGCTTCTCTGCTGAAACGGGAACTTTGGTTGGAGTAAAGAAGCTTCTTGGCGGCGAACCCTGAAATTGGAGGCAAAGGCCGTAGCGGATCACCTGCAAGAATCTGTAATATTCTCCTTCCAAACATCGCCGAAGAGAGCTAATCTTGCCCCTAAGGGTGACTCCCAGGCAGGCTGACCTTCAGAAGGATTTGGGTGTAGATTTGGAAGCCTGGGAACCCTTAGCCTTGGACTGATCTGCAAACGACGCATGAGATCTCCATGCGAAATGGGAAAACTCCCTGCCGGGCCTATAGGTTAGGACATCTTTGGATTGGTCTCGAAATGGAGTTGGGACAAAGGATTGGAGGTGACGCTTCCAATCCTGGGGAAGAAGGCCTGATTTTCCCCCAGTCACCGGCAAATTATTCCTCCAGAGTCTTGCCAAAGAGTGTATTGCCTGAAAAGGGAATGGAGCACAGAGCCTGCTTTGAGACCAAATCTGCAGACCAATGCATAAGCCACAGAGCCCGCCTAGCCGTGACTGAGTGTGCCATGATGCGGGAAGTGAATCTAACTAGGTCCACCGCTGCTTCTACAATATATTCAGCAGACAACCTCAGGGCTTGAAGATATGAAGATGACTCCTCCTTCAAACGAGACCCCAAGGCCGATTCTAAACTCGAGAACCAGACTTTAATTTCACTGGCAACAGAGGTCAGAGCCACTGCCGGCCTGCAGGCTGCCCCAGCCATGGTGAAGACCTTTTTAAGCTCTGAGTCAGCCTTCCGCTCCATAAAATATTGAAAGGACACTGTCTCCTCCAGTTAATATGTCTCGCGAGGCGTTGTAACGATGCACCCACTTTTGGAAGAACATCCCAAGGCTCCACGTCCGCTTGGCAAAATAGGTACAACTTGTTAATTCTGTTCTGTACCGCCAGCTTCTTTTCCGGCTTGGTCCACTCGTCCTTCATCGATTCCATTATTTCTGACATGAGTGGGAACTTAGGAAGTTCTCTCTTAATATTGGGGTAATATTTCTTTGGCTCTTAAGTACTTGGCGCATCTTCTTCTCATTCAATGCCTTGTTTAACTGCAGATATAAATGTGGGTACCAAGGAAAAGTCAAAAGAATAAGGCTCTAAATCCTCTTGACCTAAGTCAGATTCTACCTCCAAGCCTGAGCTGACAGCTCCAGGTTTTGGGGAAATTTCTTCAGGCAAGCGCAACCTTTCTTACCAGAAGGGCCTGGTAACAGGGCTCTCACCCCCTCTTCCACCGCCTTTTTAATATAAGACTTGATAGCTTTGACGGCCTGACCGCTCTGGGAGGCTTCTTTAACGCACAATTGATGGTAAAGGCATGGCGCCACAAGCCCAGCATGTGCTGGAGACCGTATCCATAGGGAGAGAAGGATCTTGAATGGCGGGCCCCTGCAGGTACTGCCTTGAGGATAGGCCTGCATCGCTTCTCCGCCTTTTGGCTAATATCAAGTGTAGAAGATAGGCCTGCAGAATCAGAGGATGGGGTAGGCTGAACATGGTGTTGCTTAGACTGTGTTTTCATATGAAGAACCCGAGGAGACGGGGAACATCGCTTGACAAAGAAATTGTCCTTTTGCGGCTCCTGCATGAAGGACCTCTCCCCCTACAATAAGGAGGACTCAATAACCCACTGGTATTAAAAAAAAAGGCAGCAGATTCACCAGGCGTCCCCTATCTTTCAGTAGTCTTCAGTGCCTCCTGCATAGGAACCGGCGAGCTCATCCTGGGCTGGAAGGGAAAGTAGTACACATAAAGTAAATAGCTCTATTAGCAGGATAGTAGGAAGCAAAAAACCCCAGCTCACATACTCGTCCAAGGAAGCCAGGAACAGAGAGGGTGACAGGCCGAGCTCTAGGAAACTGCCAGCAGAACAGCCAGATAACTGCAAGAAAAAGAGAGAAATCCAATACTGGTTAAACAAATCCAGTCTCCTGAACAGTCTACCCCCATAGCTTACCAAAGCTCCTGGGAAGGTAGACTGGAGGACGCATCGTCCCCAAACCACGACAGGGTTTTTAAAAATACAAAATATTTTACAGCGCACACATACAAGAATGACATTTCCTGCAAGGCTAGTTAACACCTGAACATATTCAAAAAATACGGGGGTTTGGTCACACTATATGGTCATATAGTGCTAAGCCCACTTACTGAGACAAAGTACCCCGAATTAGTGGGTCCTACACTAGTAATAGAATGGAAGATCCTTTGTCTCAACCATGGGAGAACTGAAGAGGATACATCCTATGCACTGGTGGCCACTAAATAAGAGGTAATGAGGAGGGGGAGGGGGTGCTCCAGCCCAAAAAACCTGGTCAAGGTTCAATACAATATACAAAAACATATTTGGGGGGCACATTCGGGGTACTTTGTCGCAGTAAGTGGGCTTAGCACTATATGACCATATAGTGTGACCAAACCCCCGTATTTTTTGAATATGTTCAGGTAATTTTAACTAGCCTTGCAGGAAATGTCATTCTTGTATGTGTGCGCTGTAAAATATTTTGTACTGTTTGTAGGTCTTATAGCAGCACCATCTTGAATTTAAACGCATTGTAGGGTGTGCACCCCAAATATGTTATTGTATATTGTATTGGACCTTGATCAGGTTTTTTGGGCTGGATCACCCCCTCCCCCTCCTCATTACCTCTTATTTAGTGGCCACCAGTTCATAGGATGTATCCCCTTCAGTTCTTCCAAATAGAGGAGTGCAGCTCCCATGGTTGAGAGTGAGACAAAGGATCTTCCATTCTATTACTAGAGTAGGTTCCACTAATTCGGGGTACTTTGTCGCGGTAAGTAGGCTCAGCACTATATGACCATATAGTGTGACCAAACCCCCGTATTTTTTGAATATGTTCAGTTGTTTCTAACTAGCCTTGCAGGAAATGTCATTCTTGTATGTGTGCGCTGTAAAATATTTTGTACTGTTTGTAAGTCTTATAGCAGCACCATCTTGAATTTAAACGCATTGTAGGGTGTGCCTCCCAAATATGTTTTTGTATAGGGCTTTTAAAAATGGCTCCTCCCACTTTCCAATCAGGATCGATGGCTCGCGGACCAATCCACTGCCGCGCTGAAGCCTACAGCCAATCCAAGCCAAAACCCAGATGACGCCTTTGCCCCGCGCCACTGCTCTGGAAGCAGGAGGACCACAGGGCATCGGGAGAGTATGGCAGACCCGGAAATACTGACAAAAGCCTCTGACGCCACTAGCAGCGTCCGGACAGGAAGCCAAACAGATGGGGTAAGAGAGAGACAGCAAAGAAGCCAGAGACCAGAGAACCCAGGATGGCTGCCACCACCGTGACCGATGGCATTTTATGCCTGCGTCATCTCCAGCACCAGGAGTGTCCACCTTCAGGTAGATTTACCCCCAAGAAGGGACCCTTTACCATGGGGATCAATGGGAGGACAGAAATAGGATGTCCGGAGCAAGGACAAAATAAGAACAGGTTCTCCAGGTACTCCCTGTCTTTTATTATGCTAATAAGGGATGTCCTACATGGGGTCAAGGGGCAGAGTTGACCCAAGGTCATGATGGCATAGGGGCAGAGCCAGGAAAGCTAACTATGTGGTGGTGGGAGCATTAAAGCAAACCTTTTGTAATGCCCTGCATGTGCAAAGCATGCGTTTTATATAGCACATTGTAAAATCCCCATATCTGTGCAAAACGTTAGCCATTAAAAGCATGCCTGCACTGTGCAATAGAAACTATACAACATAACCACATACTTCAAGTAGGGGCATATCAGTTTTCATCTGTCAACAGTTCTATAATAGTAAAACAGCATAACTTGGGATTTAGGGACCTGGCTGCAAAGCTAACTTTAAAGACAGCTTCCTATCATGTTGAAGAGAAAAAGCTTTATATATCACCCACCACCTATACTTTTAAATATGCATTAGATTGAAGCCACATCAAAATATCACTTTCAACTCCCACCAACTTTGTGGGCACAGTTGTCTCGAGATTCTTTCCCAAACTTTTAAACATGGAGGAACCTTGAAAATAACTCTCAGGTCTTGGGGAACCTCTGCTAATAACTATTGTATCTACATCATTAGCGTGAACAGTCAGTTAAGACAGTGTTTCTCAACTCCAGTCCTCAAGGCGCACCAACAGGTCATGTTTTCAGGATTTCCACTATTTTGCACAGGTGATTTGATCAGTTTCATTGCCTTAGTAATTACCACAGCTGTTTCATCTGAGGGAAATCCTGAAAACATGACCTGTTGGTGCGCCTTGAGGACTGGAGTTGAGAAACACTGAGTTAAGACATGCCCCTTATTTTGGTTGCCAGGGAAATCCACCCTTCCATAGATGACTTCCTTTAGATTGGTGTTCACTAGAAGAAGGACCCCATTACTCTGGTGGTCAGTGGGAAATATGCTTTTTACATGGGTGGTCAGTAAAAACAATGCTCCTTACATGGGTGGTCAGTGAAAACAATACTCCTTACCTTGGTGGTCAGTGGGAAGAATGTTTCCAATACAGATAACTAAAAAGATAATTGTAATTAGTGGTTACTAAGTGTAAAGAAGAAAGAAAGAGAAAAATGCTGATTCCTTAGGGAAGTCTTAGAAATCTCTGAAGGAGCCCTAAGGTTTCTATTGATCCCTAATTTTGAAAGGCTGTGCTAATTATTCTATTTTTTTCCCAAAATGTAACCAGTCTTAAATGGCCTTGTTGATTTGGTTAAAAATTATTTATGCTAAACCATGGCTGATTGATTGCCTGAAATTCAATGAAATTACAGAATAATTGGGCTTTATCAGTCTTTTGATCTATTCAGAACCAAGGTTCGCTTCAAAAGATGGTCAGTTAAATATAATGACTACAGACTGCTTGAGCATATTTTTACAAAATCAATTAGGTTTGATAGATATCTGGTCAAAATAAAAGTTTGAGTGATCAATCTAAATCTGTCTAAATTGCTTGGAAAGTAATTTTACAGTCTATTACAAATTCTTGCATGTAAGGCTGTAATAACCTTTAAATTGCCACCATTGCCATAGTTGCCTTATGTGTCAGCTTATATCTCTGTGGGAAGATGTAGGAAAAAATCATATGAATCCCAGCAAATGTAACTCCTGCAAGATCCCAGTGACTGTGGCAGTAAAAGCATTGGTGTTACCAATTGCCTCTTGTAAATTATGTTCTGCCTGCCATTGCACCATATAGATGGAATTCTGCATACTTAGTTCTGAAAAGTAGTGGTCCCACTGACCTGTTTTTGTGAGTGAATTTGGACATATGCAGAACAAAAAACATTTTTTGTTTTGAATTTAAATGACTTTGTTTAATTAAATTCGTTTAAAGTGATATTAAAGTCTTGTTTTTTTTTTTTTTTGTTTAAAAAATAACAAACATGTTATACTTACCTGCTCTATGCAGTGGTTTTGCACAGAGCAGCCCTGATCTTCCTCTTCTGGGGTCCCTCATTGGCACTCCTGGCTCCTCCCTCCTGCTGAGTGTCCCTACAGCAAGCAGCTTGCTATGGGGGCACCCAATCCGAGCCACTGCTCTGTGTGTCTATTCAGACACAGAGCTGCGGCTCGGCCCCGTCTCTTCTCTCTCTTCATTGGCTCACTGACTTTGATTGACAGCTGCGGGAACCAAGGGTGCTGACTGACGCCTGTAGACTCACACCACTTCTCCTGGCTGCAGTGTCTTCTCACCCTTGTCCAGACTCCATAGCTTTACCACTCTTTCAGCTGGGACTTTCTGCTCTTGTAACAGGCATTGGTACACCACCTGTAGCATGGGGTGCATACCCAAAATCTCCGGATCCTCTGGCTTTTGCAGGGGTAGATGATTTAGAGGTTTATCACAGAAGACCTGGTACATCAGTGTCACTTGAGCTCCGGAAGACCATGATATAGCTACCCACTGTTTGGACTGGCACAATAGGAGAAGGATCTGCCAGCTTGTTTGGAATCTTTCTTAAAGGAGAAGTCCAGCCTGAGCTAGTTTGGCTGGGCTGCTCCTATGGGTCACAGAAGTGCAATTCGTTTTTCACTCCTGTGACCCATTTTCAGCAGAGAGCGGTCTGAAGTCCGCTCTCTGCTGACGTCACCAATATCAATCCAGGCACCGTGTCAGCCCGACTCTGGGAGTCTGGATCCGCCAGATTCCTGGACTGATAGCCGTCTAAGCCTCTCAGCAAGCCGCTGAGACGGCCGCTCCCCACCACTCTACAGCTTAGCACTCCAGTGAGCGTGGAGGAGCAGGGCAGGAGAGTTGCTGATTGACAGGCAGCAGCTCTCTGCTCGGGGAGCTGAGAGAACAGAGCCATCAGCGATGTTTGATCGCTCGGTTCTCAGTGAAGAGGCGCTGGGGGACAGATGCAGCATCGGACCGATGCTGCATCCACCTAGGTAAGTATAAATCTGCAATAACCCCGATTCCCATACTTCTCTTTTAAAGAAGCTAGGACCACAGATCCAGCAGTCTGTGCTCAAACTCCCCTCTTGATACCACTGCCAACGTCTCTAGACTAAATTTTAGGATATCGGTGTGTATGACCTTCTCTGGATGGCCTGTCAAAAAACAGTAAGGGGGAGCCTTATTCAAGGCTGTAGGTGTCCGCTGTCATTTCTTTGTTCTTTTAAAATTGGAGTTTTCCAAAGTTGCTGGGCTCAGACAATCACACTGGTAGTGTTCCATTCCTCCACAGTTAAAGCAAATCACTTGATTTACCAGTTTCTAAGCAGGAGCAGCCATAGGGTCAAAGGCTGATTGGACCCTGAAACACTCTGGACAGGAGATGCTGTGATTTTGACAGACAGTAAAGTCACCATTTCCATTTTCTGAATTGCTTGGGCATTCATTGGTTCCATCTCTGAGTTGCCATTGGCTGCAATAGCCACCCTGACTCCTATAGTAGGCTCTGACCCCCCAAAAAATGGCATGAGATCCCCCACCCAAAATCCATACCAGACCCTTATCCGAGCATGCAGCCCAGCAGGTCAGGAAAGGAAGGGGGCAAGTGAGCCACCCCCCTCAAAGCACCTTGTCCCCATGTTGATGGGGACAAAGGCCTCTTCTACACAACTCTGGCCGGTGATTGTGGGGGTCTGCAGGCAGGGGGTTTATCGGAATCTGGAAGCACTCTTTAACAAGGGGGCCCTCAGATCCTTGCATTTTTGGTGTGGGTCCATTAAATTCTATTACAAGCAAAACACAATCTGCTGTGGGAAAAAAGTCCTTGACCCTTTCTAAAAATGCACTGGCTAAAAAATGCATAGATGTGAACGTGTACCATAAGAAACCATGTTAAATGGACTGTAGTTAGGGTTGCCACCTCACCCCTTTAAACCCGAACACATATTAATTACACAGGTTCTGAGGCTGATTTAATGCAGATAAGGCACTAAGTGAGTTTATTTACCACCTTAATCAGCCAGAGAACCTGCGTAATATGTGTTCGGGGTTTAAAGGGATGAGGCGGCAAACCTAACTGTAGCGCGTTTCTACAAACTGTAAAACGCACTAAAAATGCAGAGGTGTGAACCTAGGATAAATGCTTTTCCCCTGACAGGAGAAAAGCAGCTACAAAAACGCAAAGGCATATCGCGCTCTTGGGCATTTATTCATTTCATTGGCCAGAATATTCATTTATTCTGGCCACTGAAATGAAAAAATGCTCAAGTGCTAAAAGCACCTACCGCACCAAAACGGTCCTCTCTTGAACGTGCTAGTTTTATTTTTTTCTGCCTCTAAATCCTTGTAAACACCTATAGTGTGTTTGCATGAACTCATAGGTTAGCATGGTGGGGAACTCAAGTGGGCATGAGGCCTATTAAAGCGGGATTCTGTCCAAAAAAAAAATTTAAAGTCAGCAGCTACTAACACTGTAGCTGCAGACTTTAAATAAGTACTTACCTGTCCTGGGTGCCCGTGATGTCGGCCGCCCGAGGCTGACCCGTCCCTCGGCTCTCGGGTCCCGGCACCGCCATCCTAAATAAGGGAAACAGGCAGTGGAGCCTTGCGGCTTCACTGGCAGTTTCCTACTGCGCACGTGCGAGCGGCGCGATGCTCCGTTATGTGAATGACCCCGTGGTGTTCTGGGAACACACACAGTTCTCAGAAGACAACGGGGCTGCTCACTGAGGAGCAGAACACACAGCGGAAGAGGAAGAGGCAGATTAGGAAGAAAGCCTAGCAACAAGGGTTTAGGTAAGTTTAAATTTTTTTTTTTTCAAATGTTTTTTTTTTATTTTTTTTAGGATTTTTGGTGATTTTTTTTTTTTTTTTTTATGGCCCTCCACTTTAATAATAATAAAGAGTGGTGACTGTGCTCCTTCACAAAGTCAGTGAACAGTACTATGGGCTCTCTCCATGATGTCATCGGGCTAGGTTGAGAAGTGTCTGTATCACGTGACCCCCCCCCCCCCCCCCAGCCTTGCTTTCAGGGAGGAAACATGCGCCGCGTACACCTACGTCCTCGGGAGCGCGCACGCAGGCGGGCTATACTTGCGTTGTGTTTCCATGCAGTAAGTCTCGCGGTACATCCTGCTAGGTGTTATCGTGAGCCGCGGCTGGACACTGGTGTGTGAGGAAGGTGAGGCGGCGGCGGTACATAGGTAAGTGGCCAGGCTTCAGTAATGGAGCTTTCCTGAATAGAGGCGTCGTTGCTGTCTGCATGGCTTTCTGAGGCTTTTTTCCCCATCACGTATGCCCGTCGCCATCTTATGAGCTGGGCCCTTCCCGCCGTGCGCGGGCCTTGGGCGCTTCACAAGCCTGGATGGAGGTAGGGGATGTTGTTATGGGGGAGGGGGCAGGTATCTTCTAATAGGGATTACAAGGTTAGGGGATTGGACCCCACTTTTTTTTTTTTTTTTTTTTACTATATGTTCGCGCCACTCTATGCTATGTATGAAGGTATAACACAGCCAAACATATGTGCTGCCATTTCAAAGCCCCATTTCGGTTTGTGTCCTCTGTGATAATCTAGTGCACTACATGCTCTGCTATGGATGTGTGCAGATGGCTAGATCTACTAGTAGTGTGGGAAGTCTGCTAAAATATGCTTATGGTGGGGCGTTGCATTGCTGTTTTGCATTGGGTTCAATGTCCAGCTGATTTGCAAACGAAAGCAGAAAAAAACACATACATGACCGTCTTTAAAAAGGCAGACCTTCAGTCATTTTTTCATCTTTCCATCTATTAAAGCTTCTGCCTTTTTGTTGTTTTAACTTTGGATAGTACATTTTTTTTTCTACCAGTAAATACCTTATACAGCCCACTTTCGGTTTCTTGTCTGGTAAAAAGCCCAGGATTAAGACATCATGCAACAGCTCTCACTCTCGTGAGATTTTGCCTGGGAGGGGAGGTGAGTCATAAGAGGGCCAATGAGAGCTGCAGAGCTGGAGGTGTGTGTCTGTGTAAATCCAGGAGGTGAACAGGCAGCAGTTGCCCACAGTTAAAATGGTTGCAGCCAGACTCTGTGGAGGGAGATTTCTGCAGCATATTTGGCAAGTACAGAATCACAGTATATCTAAAATAATATGCAAAGTGGTTGGAGGGAAGCTTCAGAATGGCAAAGATGTTTTTATTACAAATTATGTTAGCAGACTGCAGTTCCTCTTTAACCTTTCCAATACCAGACTCTTCTGCCCCCCCCCCCCCCTCTGCCCAAGCCAATTTTCAGCCCTATCGCTTTTAAATGACAATTGCGCGGTCATGCTACACTGTACCACATTATCATTTTTGTTTGAACTAATAGAGCTTTCTTTTGGTGTGAAAAATGTTTTTCTTTGTTTCTGTAATTTTGTAAATAAGTTTTTTTTTTTTTTTTTTTTTTTTCCACTGATGGCCACTCATAGGTGGCACTGAAAGGCTGCACTAATGGGTACTTATGGGTGGCACTGGGCATCACTCATAAGCAGGCACTGATTTGGCATCATTTGTGGGCACAGATTGGCATCCCTGGTGGACATCAGTGGTGGGCATCCCTGATGGTCCTGGGTGGGCATCCTCGGTGGGGTGGGGGGACTGCTGCACTGATAATTAGCACAGACCCCCTCTGTCAGGAGAGCGATAGAGGAAAAGCCGATACTCTGTATGGACACGGCGGATCATGTGGTAAAGAGCCTCCGTCAGAGGCTCTTTACCTAGATCGGAGTTGAGGTGTGTCAGTCTGACACCACAATAGCGATCGCCGCACTGTGCGCCGCCTCGTTAACACGTAAGACGTCATATATGGATAACGGAACCAAGGAGTTGTAAATGCAGAAGGTTTTTTTATCTTAATGCATTCTATTCATTAAGATAAAAAAAACCCCCTGTGTGTAGCAGCCCCCCAAACACCCCCCAAATACTTACCGGAGCCCTTTCTCTCCCCAGCAATGTCCACAAATGTCTAAGCTGCCTGGGACACTCCTCCTGATTGGTTGAGACACAGCAGCGGCGCCATTGGCTCCCGCGGCTATCAATCAAAGTCAGTCAGCCAATCGGGGGAGAAAGGGGGCCAGGTCAGGGCTCTGTGTCTGAATGAATACACGGAGCTCTGATTTTGGCTCGAGTGCCCCCATAGAGAGCTGCTGGCTGAGGGGTCACTTGATAGGAGGAGCAAAGAGGAACCCGAGAAAAGGAGGATTCGTGCTGCTCTGTGTAAAACCAGCTGCACAGAGGAGGTAAGTATAACATGTTTGTTTAAAAAAAAAAAAGACTTTCCAATTACTTTAATATTCTTCCCTCTAGGCCTCTTGCACTCTTGACACCTAAACGTGCATTGTTTTTAGGCATATTTCTTTACTGATCTAAATGCAGCCCATTATTTTTAATGGGCCCTGTAAACAGGTCCATAAGCTTGCACTGCATATAGATCTTAAAAAAAAAAAAAACACATCTCTGTTGGCAGTAAGTATTTTCTCACAAGACTCTGCACACACACCACCCTCCCTTGATTAAAAAAAAAAACAGGAATTTTTACATGCGTGTATGCCTACACATGAATACGCTGCAAGAGCTACACAGCCCATTCTCACTTTTTCCTCCTAGGAATATGTAATGTTCATAAATCAGTACCGTGTACAAGTAAAGCAGGGGTGGGGTGCTACTACCCAATAAGATGAGAGAGTTTCAGAGCTACCTGTGTGTAGAAAGGCAGTCGCACAGCTGCAGAGGCAATCGTAGCAAAAGATAGTCAGCAACTCCTTGCTTGCTCTAAAAAATCTTCAGAATTTATTGGTTCTCCATAAAAGGAGCAGACAGCAGATGTAAACCCATTTCGGCCTTGTTCACCACAATTGCCATGTACAAAAATGCCACAATATATAGTGTATAAACCCTTCCTGGCATCGCATGTTGTTAACTTGCCAATTAATAGATAATTAAAGTTACTTGGAGAGGTGAAACACCATACATGGACAAAAGCACAAGCCTAATTGGTTACATAATTAGAAAAATACATTAAAATCCAATAAGGTGGTAAAACAAAAAAATGAAGAATAAGCAAGAATGCCCAGTAGGAGAATAGAAATCGCGCTAAAAGAAGAGGCAGGTGGTACAAAGGGGAATACATTTAAATGTAAATCCAGGTCCCATCTGGGATTTAACCCACGTGTATAAGCACCCTGAGCCCAGGTTCACACCATGCGTGAAAAACATTGTATGCGATTCAAACAGGAATCCCACCACATTCCTGTGCAGACCACATGCGATGTCTGTGCAGTGCAATTTTAGCCATACATTATGTATGGCTGAAATCGCATCTGCACCAAAATGGTGCAGGACCCTTTTTTTCCCTCCAGCACCTAAATTGCACCTATGTGATTCTGACAATTGCACTACGTTAAGCGATCTGTTTCAGGGTGTCATTAACCCCTTCCCGCTGAGCGTACGCAGATGTGTGGCCTCGGCTTTCGGTGGTTATACTGGGATGATGCCCGCAGCATTGCATATGTGAACCAGGGCTGAAAGCCCAACACAGGGCTAATCTTTTTTTCCCCATACAATAGGGCTGTGTCCATTCGCTTTCTCTAGAGGTGAAGTGCCTATACTCACCCGATCCTTCGATTCACCAAAAAACGGGCTAAGCGTGGCTCCTTAGACACACAGCTCAAGAGCAAACGGGCACCGTGTGCCCCCATAGCATACTGTTTGCAATGGGGAGACACAAAGAGAAGGAGCCAAGATCGCTGGTGGAGGACCCAAGAAGAGGATGATTGAGGCCACTTTGTGCAATACCATTGCACAGAGTGGGGAAGTATAACATGTTTTTCATTTTAATAGAATTTTTTTTTTTTTTAAATGAACCTTTAGTAACACTAAGTGTAATAATAATTTGTATTTATGCACATGGTGGTATTCAGATTTGCTATTGACATGCAGGCTCTGCGTCATGCTTTGCATTGCTAAACAATGGTGGTGCTCATGTTTTGTGCAGTGTACATACAAAGAAAAACAAAATCGGGAGCATTGGGGCAACAATTTTTCCCAAAACGTCTTTCAGGACAGCACCTGAGAGATCATAGCTCCTCCTCCAATAGTACACACTTCATCATTCCAAGCTCTTAACAGGAGACCTCCACGCAGCTTCCTTCAGTTTTTTTTTTGTTTCCTCCAGCCGGCGAAACACCTCTGGTGGGGGCCATGATCTCTCAGGGCTTTCCTGGGAGACAAAAGAGCCTGTACTGCCTGGGGGTGCTGCGCTTTTTTTTTTTTTTTTTTGCTCAGATGGGGCAGTTGCGGTGCTTCCTCGCTGGCCACCTGCGGTACAAAGCCGAGCATCCGCCATTGTTCTGGTGGCTGAGGAGAGCGCTCAGCCACATCCTGTGCAGTGTACAGGAAGAGGCAGCAGTTCCAGGTCAGACGCAGCGTCATTTCCAGCTGCAAAGCGCAGGGGGCAAGGGCAGGGTCACCTGGTGCTCTTAACTTCTGGGTCAGCGTGGTGGCGTTTTTGAATCTCGGAACCTGCCTTCTTTCAGCCACACAACCGTGCGCTCTGCAATGGAGGATGCAGTGGATAAGGGGGCAAGCCAAGGTAAGGGACTGTGTTCCTTTCTTTAATCGTACATCACGGGACACAGAGCCATAGTAATTACTATGTGGGTTATAGTCCACCTTCAGGTGCTGGACACTGGCACACCCTAAACGGGAAGTTGCCTCCCTATATAACCCCTCCCATACCGGGAGTATCTGTGTTTTTCGCCAGTGTCTAAGGTGTTGATCAGAAGTGAAGATGTGCTGTGTTGGGCTCCACTGGAGCAATTCTTGCTGGGGCTAGCTATGCAGGCAGATCCATTCAAAGTGTCTTTTTTGGGCCAAATTGAATGGTACCCGGGCCTTGTGTCCGAAGAAATGAGGTCTTTGTAAACACTTCTCTTTTCCCCCAGGATCCAGTACTTTGGTATTTTAAGCTATAAAGTTTTACTGGCGGGGTGCTATTACAGGTCCAGGATTGTGGGTTCCCTGAGGGTCCCCGGTTCCCGAAGGTTTGTTAACAGAACCCACGTGAAGATTGGATCTGTTGGTTTTACCACAGAAAACCCTGCGGCGGGAAAGGTAAGTGGAGTTTTTCTAAGGAATTTTTACATTTTCTTATGAAATATCTCCTTTTAAAAAAAATAAATGTTGTCATGCCTAAGTGTCACCACTCGGGCCTGTATGGAACACGTACCTTCTCATGCTTTCCTCAGAGATCACGCTGTGTCATAGAAGCAGAAAGTAGAATCCTAAATGGATTCGACAAGTAATCATTCGAGCTTATGGTTTAAAGAGGTAGTTTCTACCCTCTCAAATCAAAGCGTACTCCTCCTAGAGTTGTTAGTGCTTCGTGGGCAGTGCATCACCAAGCCTCCATGGCACAAATCTGCAAGGCCGTAACTTGGTCTTCAATCCATACATTTACTAGATTCTATCAGGTGGATGTAAAAAGACATGAGGATGTCGCCTTTGGGCGCAGTGTACTGCAGGCAGCAGTATAAGTCCTCTGATCTCATGGTGCCCTACTTTTGTTGTGTGTCTCTCCCCTCAGTTGGCATTGCTCTGGGACATCACACGTAGTAATTACTATGGCTCTGTGTCCCATGATGTACGATTAAAGAAAATAGGATTTTTATAACAGCTTACCTGTAAAATCCTTTTTCTTTTGAAGTACATCACGGGATACAGAGGTCCCGCCCCTCTTTCTAGTATACACGTGTATTGCTTTGCTACAAAACTGAGATACTCCTGGTATGGGTTATATAGGGAGGCAACTTCCTGTTTAGGGTGTGCCAGTGTCCAGCACCTGAAGGTGGACTATAACGCACATAGTAATTACTATGGCTCTGTGTCTCGTGATGTACTGTAAAGCTGTTATAAAAATCCTTTTTTTTTTTTTTTTTACCATGGGCCGTTTTCTCCTATGGGTGTGAGTTCTCCCCGGTGCATGTGTAGTGCAGTGGCTAGTGGGTTAGTTTATCTGCCTAGCATAAGGGACTCCACAAGGTGGTGGTGGCTTGCTTGGACACAGGGAAGTGAGAGGTTCTTTCCTAGGGCACCTGAGTGTTTGTTTTTTACCTATGCTGTACAGAAGTATTTCAGTGTGGTCCTTTTTTGTTTTTTTTGTATTTTCTTTGGTTTGTCCAGGCCAAAAGCTCTGTTCAACCAGTCAAGAGAAGGTGCCCTGTCTGCAAAGAAAAATAAGCGAAGCTTGGACAAAATCTTTGTGGAGATTGTATTGCAGATTTAGTCAGGGAGGAGTCTCAATCCATTTGAGACGATCTGGTTTCAGCCATTAAGCATGAGCTCTGCGCCACCTTATCCAGCTTTCAGGTCAAACCTGAGAGGGGAACCTAGGGCTCTGCATCCATCTTCAGAATCCCAAGGGGTTTCTCTGATACAGGCGGGAGGTCCAGTCTCCCAGGATACTTCCCAAGAACCTGCTTCCCTCTCCAGATGGATCAGATTCAGAAGAGGAGGAAAATGAAGCAGATGCTGCCAAGCTGTCACTAGAAGATAGGAGGACTCTTGAAAGTAATCCACGCTACCTTGGAGATAGAGGAGGAAAAGAAGGAGCTCTTAATGCATGACCATATGTATGCTGGGCTGGGAGACTCAAAGGCCATACTTTTCCAGTACATTTGATAATCGCAGACATGATTAAAAAAGAATGGCTGGAACCAGAGAAGAAGCCATTCCCGTTTGAGGAAAATCCTGACTATCTTGAACAAGGTTCCAAATCTGGATTCTGCTTTCTCGCAGATCTCAAAGTCAACTGATCTTGCCATTGAATATATGGGCAAGCTAAAGGAGCCCATGGATAAACGGATGGACCTACTTCTTACAAGGCCCTGGCAATCGGTGATGAACAATCTGAAGCCGGCAATGGCAACATGTGTTGCCAGGAAATTATGAGCACTGGATTAACCAGATGAAGGCCCATGTTACTGCGGATTCCCCAAAACAAGAGATTTTGGACTCCTTTACAACCTTATTTGCAGCAGTGTCATATATTGCAGATGCCTCGGCAGAGTCCATACGCATAACGGCTAGGTCCGCAGCATTAACAAACTCTACTAGGAGGGCTTTATGGCTAAAAACCTGGCCGCAGCATAAAAAAACAGGCTGTGTAGCATTCCCTTTGCAGGGGATTTTCTGTTTGGTTCAGATCCTAGAATCCATTCTTGACTCAACGGTTGATTAAAAATAAATATTTTCCGGTCAAGAAGAAGCAGGTGCAGACCTGTTAGCATTTTTTTTTTCGGCCTCAAAGGACACCAGGAAATTAAAACGCAAGGCAAAAGGAAACCATGGTCTTTCCAGAAGCCCAAAGGTGCTCTTCAATCCTCCTGCAACTTCAGGAAATTCGCAGTGACTCCTTCCTCCCAGTCGGAGGAAGTGTCCAGGAGTTTCTTCCACAGTGGAGAGGCATTACACCAAACCAATTTATTTTAAACATGCTCTCGCAGGGATATGTGATCGAGTTCACGGAAGAACCTCCAAAAAGATTCTTGACACAAACACCAAGGGATCCAGCCAAGGCTCTCGCCATGAAGTCCCTTATTCAGGAACTGAGATCCCAGAGAGTCATTTTTCCGGTCCCTAAAAGGGAGTTCTTCCAAGGGTTCTACTTGCACGTATCTACTCCTGTCCATCAGGAAGGTCATGCCAGCATTGGGAACCCTGACCTCTCCCATACCTGCAGTTCAATGGGCAAGACTTCACTTCAAACCCCTGCAAGGTTTCTTGTTAAAAGTCTGGGGGTCACCAGCAAGATTCGCTAGTGAGGATCCCCACCTCGGTGAAAAGGAGTATTTGGTGGTGGAAGAACCAGACAAGGTTTACATCAGGTCTGTTATGTTCCTTCCTGGTCCAGTTAAGGTTAACAACGGATGCCAGCTCCTGGGGTTGGGGGGGCTCACATGAGTGGTCAATGGGCTTAAGGCTCATGGTCCACAAGACCCTCGAATTGGAGGGAACTAAAAGCAATAGAAATGGCTTTGCTGACATTTGCCAGAGAAGTGCAGGGGTCAGACAACGCCACAGCAGTGGCCTACATAAACGGGGGGGCACCAGAAGCAGAGCTCTTCAGAGCCTAGCAGGAAGTATTCTAAGATGGGCGGAGGCTCCATATTCTATCATTGTCTGTGGTCCATCTAAAAGGGACTCTATACAGGGTAGCAGACTTCCTTAGCAGAAACCAGGTGTACAAGGCAGAGTGGCGATTGAACCCGGAAATCTTCCATACGATCGTGAAGAAATGGGGGCAGCTAAAAGAGGATCTTTTCGCAACTCAGGAAAATGCACAGGTGTGTCTCTTCTCCCTGAACAGAACCGAGCCATCCCTGGGGTTAGTTGCTCTGGCGCACAATTGGAATTTTCACCTTTTGCTACGCCTTTCTCCCTTTTTCAGCTTATCCCTTAGGTCATAAGGAAAATCCAAAAGGAGGATTCAACAGTAATCATCAACCTTTTGGCCCAAGAGAGCTTGGTTTGCAACCTTTCTCCAGATACAACTTGAACTGTATTGGCACCTTCCGTTGAGACAAGACCTGATACAAGGTCCCTTACTTCACCAGGAAGTAGCAAAGCTAAAGCTCACAGCTTGGCTTCTGAAGAGCAGCTCCTAAGGAAGAAGGGGTTTTCTGAGATTTGTTGCTACCCTCCTATCTAGCAGTAAGTGTTACCTGAGAAATTTATTCCAAAGTTTGGAGAGTTTTCAACTCCTGGTGCACTGCATCCAGCATATCCTTAAAAGATGATATTTCTTCTATTTTGGAATTCCTGCAGGAAGTAGCGGATAAGGGCTTAGCAGTCAGTCCCCTAAAGTTCAAGTTGCTGCACTGGGGGTATTTTTGGAAAAATCGATCTCATCAGAATCCCTAGTGATCAGTTTCTTCAAAGCCCTCACCCAGACCAGACCAGGAGTGATCAGAAGCTGTCGAAAATGGGACTTATCGGTTGTTCTATAGGCCCTGGCCAGGGACCCATTTGAATCTATTAATTTAGCCTCCCTGAGACTGATTACTTTGAAAACTTTACTTTGATGAATTGGTGAGCTTCAAGCCTGGTCAATCAGGGAGCCTTTTTTTTTTTTTATCTCTTAAGACCGAATTGTTCTGAAGACAGATCCTAATTTTTTACCGAAGGTCGCTTCGGTCTAAAATCGAGCTCAGGAGATGATACCTCCTACGTTTTGCTCTAATCCATCGGGAAAGAAGAATTCCATACTTTGGATGTTAAGAGCAGTCTTAAGTTACCTGGAAGCCACTAAGGACTTTAGCTGTTTAGACGCATTATTTGTTTCATATTCTGGTAGTAAGAAAGGTAGACAAGCTACCAGAGGAACCATTACCAGGTGGTTGAGAATGGTGGTCACTGAGGCCTATTCTCTTTCAGGCCAGGAGAGTCCAGTTGGTATTCAGGCTCATTCTACAAGAGCTTTGGCGACAAGTTGGGCAGAAAAAGCTGGTGCCACCCCCGAACAGATTTGTAAGGCAGCTACATGGTCCTAATTGACGACCTTTGCCCCTCATTATAGGTTAGACCTCCTGATTGCTGGGGACCAGGCTTTTGGAAGGAAAATCTTGCAGGCTGTTGTTCTGCCCCTAAATGGGGTAAGTCTTGATTATCCTCTTGTGTGCTGTCCTGAAAGACGTTTTGGGAAAATTCACGTTCGACTTACCGTTAACTTGTTTTCCAATAGTTTCGGGACAGCAGTAACCTGCCCCCTTTTTTTTTTTTTTTTTATATATTCTGTAATACCATGATATAACTGTCGCTTATGTATTGGAGCTGCTCTACAAACAGAAGGAAGCTGCGTGGAGACCTCCTGTTAAAGCTTGGACTGATGAGGTGTTTCCTGTTGGAGGAGGAGCCGTAAGCTCCTTGAGGGTAGGGACTGATGTGAATGTACAATGTATATGTAAAGCGCTGTGTAAATTGACGGAGCTATATACCGTATTTACCGGCGTATAACACGCACCCCAATTTAGGAGGGAATTTTAAGGAAAAAAAAACTTTTAGGAGGGAACTTGAAGGGAAAAAAACTTACATTTAAATGCCCATCATTGCAGCCTCCCCAGTGCAGCCATGTCGGTGCAGCCTTCCCCAGTGTCCAGTCCAGCCTTGCCCCAGTCCAGCCTTGCCCCAGTCCAGCCTTGCCCCAGTCCAGCCTTGCCCCAGTCCAGCCTTGCCCCAGTCCAGCCTTGCCCCAGTCCAGCCTTGCCCCAGTCCAGCCTTGCTGAAGCCTCTGAGCTTCAAAATCGGCTCTTCTCGGCGGCTCTCGTTCACGTTCGGCTCCACTCGGACGGTGAGCGGAGCTATCCGAAACTAGCCGAGTATACTCGGCTAGGTTCGGGCGGCACTCGAGTGAAACCGAAAGTGGCCGAGAAAAGCCGAGGACCGGCACTGTGTATTTCGGCGCCGGCGGCGCCATTTTCAAATCGCGGTCAGCGATTTTTTTTTTTATTTTTTTTTTTAAGTTCTGACAGGTCAGGATCGCAGGGGATCGGCGTATAACACGCACCCACGATTTTCCCCTGATTTTAAGGGGAAAAAAGTGCGTGTTATACGTCGATAAATACGGTAAGTACCTGAAATAAATAATCTCTCGGGTGCTGTCCTGAAAGACTTTTGGAAAACAAGTTACCGGTAAGTCTAACTTAAATTTCTTTGGTCACAAAGACTTTGGTGTTTGATTTACTAAAGGCAAACTGTGCGGTTGCACTCATTTTCTCCAGAGATTAGTAAATGTGGTAAAGCTCTGCTGATTTCCATCATCCAATCATGTTTTGCTTGCACTAGATTGGGTGTTCTTTGCATAGTGAAGCTTTGACATTGACACTAAGAAAAAAAGAAAAGTACAAAGTCTATTATGTTAGTTTCACACCTGTGTGGGAGCGGTGCTGCTTTGGGACCCACGCAAATTCCCAACCACCCACACAGTGACATGTGGGGCCCGCGGACAGCTGTCATTAATCCCTAATGGCACCCGCACTGATAACCGCACTTTCCAATGTAGTTTCTCTAGCAGGCTGATAAAGCTGTTGCTGGTATTGAGGCAGGCACTGAAATGGTGTGGCTGTTGTCAGCTAAAGCTAATGCTGTGAGAGAATGGCTATTGGCTTGCCAATGTGACTGGCAAGATTGCACAAGACAAACTGAGCTAGGTTCGTTCATGCTAGCAGAACTTTGTTCAATTTGTCTTGTGCAATCTTGGCTGTCCATACAGTTAATAGCTGCTACGTTCTCATGCAGTGCCGTATTTACCCAACAATTGCCCTGACTTTTCAGCCCATGGCTCTTAACGTGGTTCTACAGTAAAGACTGAAGGTTTTTTTATTTTTTTTCCTTCATGCATTGTATGCATGAAGGTAAAACAAAACCTTCAATCCTTCAATGTGCAACCCCCCCCCCCCCCCCCCCAATACTCACCTGATCCCAATCCCAATATGCACGAGAGCAGAAGCTCTCCTAGGTCTCAGCCCCCTCATTGGCCGAGATACAGTGGGAGCCAAAGGTGGGTCCGTCTCAGACATACAGACGCAGCTCGGGAGTGAGCAAGCAGCTTGCTATGGGGTACTCAGCAGGGGGGAGGAGAACAGGCGGATCGGGGCTGCTCTGTGCAAAACCATTACACAGAGCATAATAGAATATGTAGATCTTGATACTGGTCTCTGCCCACATAACACCAACATCCCTTGTGAAGTAGGAAAGAATATTTGAGAGATATGGGACTTTAAGGGTGCATTGCGACAGGAAACTAAATCGACAGTATATTTAAAAAATTATATACAAATTTTATTAAATGAACATCATAAAATCAATACAATCATAGCCATAGGTGTGTTCAAAACATCCTATTAAAGAGAATGATTTACTGTAATCACGCTCATGTTTTCTACATGTTTCACCATGTGGCTTCTTCAGGAAAGAACGTGACAATTCATTTATTAGGTATAAGAATCTGTAATCAGTCAACTTTAATTGTGCAATAAAAACAAAAATTAGTACATTGAATATAGGCATATAATATCTTATTGTATACATATGGCTGCATTTACACACATGGTGAATGACTCCCAAACTAAAAAAAAAACTCCTTACTCTTGGACTGAGTATAGGAGCCTGAATAGAATTAAAAAATGAACAGGGAATGGGATCCAGCGATACACTACTTCCGCATAACCATATACGCCAGTATACTGCCCAGTTTATAATACTCCGGCGGAGGCTCTTTACCACGTGATCAGCCGTGTCCAATCACAGCTGATCACGCTGTCAATAGGAAGAGCCGTTGATCGGCTCTTCCTCACTCGCGTCTCACAGACATGAGTAGAGGAGAGCCGATCGGTGGCTCTCCTGGCAGGGGGGGTCTGCGCTGATTGTTTATCAGCGCAGCCCCCCCACAGATCACCACACTGGACCACCAGGGATCGCCACTAGGACCACCAGGGAAGGGGCAACATGTGTATGGCCAGGTATGTACCCCATGGCCATCCACATGTGCCCAGTGTGCCAATCAGTGCCCACAAATGGGCACTGATTGGCACCATCATGTTGCAGTGATGCCCAGCAATGCCACCCTTAGGGGCATCACTGCAAACAAGCAGTGCCATCAATGCCACCCATCGGTGTCCATTTATGCCACCTGTCAGTGCCCATGTATCAGTGCCCATCCGTGCCAACTATCAGTGCCACCCATAAGTAACCATCAATGCCACCTATGAGTGCCCATCAATGCCACCTATGAGTGCCGCATACCAGTGCAGCCGTATCAGTGCCCATCAGTGCAGCCGTATCAGTGCCCGTCAGTGCAGCCGTATCAGTGCCCGTCAGTGCAGCCGTATCAGTGCCCGTCAGTGCAGCCGTATCAGTGCCCGTCAGTGCAGCCGTATCAGTGCCCGTCAGTGCAGCCATATCAGTGCCCGTCAGTGCAGCCATATCAGTGCCCGTCAGTGCCCGTCAGTGCCCGTCAGTGCAGCCATATCAGTGCCCGTCAGTGAAGAAGAAAACGTACTTATTTACAAAAAGTTTTAACAGAAACAAAGAAAAACTTGTTTTTTTTTCAAAATTTTCGGTCTTTTTTTATTTGTTGCGCAAAAAATAAAAACCGCAGAGGTGATCAAATACCACCAAAAGAAAGCTCTATTTGTGGGAACAAAATGATAAAAAAATTTGTTTGGATACAGTGTAGCATGACCGCGCAATTGTTATTCAAATTGCGACAGCGCTGAAAGGTGAAAATTGGGCTGGGCGGGAAGGTGTCTAAGTGCCTGGTATTGAAGTGGTTAAACGGCACACGGGACACATTTAATTGCTGGCCAGGCGAGTCACTGAATGCCACCTATATGCCGTGGAAAAGAAATGGCATCCCACAAAATGGGCTGGGCTTTGTTCTGTTGCCAATTAGCTGGCCAGTCTTCAGGTAGTGTTGTACGAAAGCATTAATTGTCGTCCTCTGTGGTGGCAAGGCTCTGCTTTTCAGATCTTTCCTTGGGCTTCTGCCAGTGGAGGTGAGATTTGGGTTGAGAGCCAATTGGTGGCAATGACTGGCAGTGATGTAGGGGAATTGGAGCTCTTAGTGGGCAAGTGGAGTGTTTCTGGCTTGGCACGTCTAACCCCACAGGATGCCCTGGCTGGCAGAGGTTTTTGGGAAATTTTCCTTCCCTGACAATACTGTATGGTATGATCGAGGTCTCTTGTCGGTCAAGTAGCTGCACGTTTTTACTTACATGAACTTATGGGCTGATAATGATATGCAGAACAGTGGAACTGGTGTTTACGGCTTGCCTCAGCTGTCCAACATTCCTGATTTCACTATGTGACAAGTAGGCCAAAAAAAATATTTGTTTTTGCACAAGTGGTGAAAGGAATAGGTTGCAGAAACAGCTATCATACCTACTGGGTTCAAATATAATTCATTACCATTATGAATTTTCGACACCATGTTGCCATTTGTTGTCCAGATATTCATGGAGCTTTTTATTTTATATTCAATAGTCAATTTGTGTTTAAGAAATTCATGACCTACAATGCTGGTTAGTTAAGCCACAGCAGCTGTGAGTTGGTGACTGGGGCATTTTTGTATTGATGGTTACCAGCTGTTGATGTAATCCATTTGTTCAGGCTATCTTTGCAGTTTGTTTTACATGGTGACCATATTGAAACTTTCATTCATGCCTGTTCATGAAATCTGATATGGCTTACTGGAGTGATTTGCAATAGTTTCTCTTTTGTGTAATTTATTTTAGTTCTATGTTACAGGTACATATATAGCACTTAACATAAGAAAAAAAGCTGCGCTATATAATTTTGGTGATCAAAAAATGTGACTTGAAAAGTGTTCATCTAAACGATTGGCGATATAAAGACTCCATATGTCACACTATTACATAAATATTTAAATGCAGTTACAAGTGAAATGTACAAAAATGATTAACCTCCCTGGCGGTATGATTATTTCGGATTTTAGGTGCTGAAAGCGGTACAATTATTTTGCATGGAAATTTGGCGTTTTATATTGTAGGTCTGTAATTCTTAACAATAACACACTTAAATATGTCCAAACGAGTCTAGTAGATATCCCGGGTATGATAAAGTTTGAAACAAAAACATAAATTATAATATAATAAAAATAAATAATTAAAAAGAAAAATAATAATAAAATAAATTTCCCCACGATTCACTATCGCTCAATTCTGCAAGTGTTCTAATTTACTATTGCAGTTTTCTAGCTGGTCTAAAACCATTTTTGACGTAAAGGGACACTTTTTGGTTGCTATGGACAATCTCCAGTTTCCAGCCAGAAAGAACAGTATATATAATATAGAACTGCATGCAGGGCATAGGACAAAGCACTGGGGACAAAAGGGATGTGAAATAATTTCATACAGTACTGTAATCTGTAAGATTACAGTACTGTATGTTATGATTTTTACAGTTTTTTGAATTTGCCGCCAGGCTCCGCCCCCGTGCGTCGCGACGCTCGCAGGGAACGGAGCCTGGCACAGAGAGGCTTCGGGCAGAGGACGGAGCCCACGGACACTGCGGGGGACATCGCAGGATCCCGGGGACAAGGTAAGTAACGCCGCACCAGGATCCTGCAATGCGATCCCGAGTGTGGCTCGGGGTTACCGCTAATGGGACTGAATTTTAACCCCGAGCCACACTCGGGAAAACCGCCAGGGGGGTTAAGTAAAAAATAAAAAAACAAATTTCAAAAACTTCTCAAACAAAGTTAAGTCCACTCTGATGGGCTGTTAGATAGAAGCCCCACTGAATGTACAGTTCATAGTGATCTTCCAAGTGGTGATATTTTAGCCCTCTAAAATAGTAGTGACATGCGACCACAACACCAAAGAGGATGTGATAGAGTGTGACAGGGAAGTTCCTCCACCTGTAATATTACTGCCGCTTACCAGCTTGTTAGATCTCTTGTTTAAGGAGATCGTGGATGCCTGTGGCTCTTATCCCCAGCCCTGGGTCTTTGAACTTGAATGGCTAGATGTCCCCGGAGTATCCTCTACAGCAGATGTATGCTCGCTTCCAGATGCTTTCACCTCACGTCCGCAATCCCCCGAGCCATATATATATATATATATATATATATATATATATATATATATATATATATATATATATATATATATATATATATATATATTTATATATTATCATTGACAATTCATGCAGAGCTGTATGTGTGTAATATAAATATTAAATATATATATATATATATATATATATATATATATATATATATATATATAATTTTTTTTTTCACATCAGTTGTTGCCCTCTAGGAGCTAACAATCTAAGGTCCCTAACTCGTACACATACTAGGGCCAATTTAGACAGGAGCCAATTAACCTAGCAGCATGTCTTTGAAGTGTGGGAGGAAACCCGCACAGGGAGAACATGCAAACCCCATGCAGGTAGTGTCGCGGTTTGGATTTGAACCAATGAACCTAGGGCTGCTTGGTAGAAGTGCACTTAGCCACACTGCTGCCCTATAATAAAAACGTGTGTTAATGTCAAAAGATGTATGTGATAGAAGTCAAGAGTAATATGATGGCTCGTCGGTAACTGCTCAATATTCTAGTCTATAAACAAATAGTAATACATGGACACCCTAACCTTTTATTTTCAAATCATAATTTTAAATGTTTCAAGTTATTTTAAATTTGTCATCACAAAACAGTTTCTCTGTCACTACATAACAGTATTCCCTTAGTGTTGAAACAAACGCTAACACTTTTCTCTGGGGTTCCCCCTGTGTCACCTATGTCACCAAAAGGCTAAGCACTTGGTCAAGTGATCTCTGCTGGAAAAGTAGGATCAGAACTCGGGCTGGCCTGTTCTTTTCGGTAGAGCTTATGTGACATAAAGAAAATGTGTAGTTTTTAACCACTTGCCGACGGCTGGACGTCCAAGGACGTCCTGTGCTTTGTGGTGGTATATCTGAATAATGCCAAGCTACAGGCATCATTCAGATATCGGCGTTTTCAGCCGGCGATTTCTTACACCATAAAAACGATCATGACGGCTGGTCAGCCGCTAGATCGCTCT
The DNA here is from genome assembly GCA_037952925.1 of Lithobates clamitans. Taxonomy (NCBI): domain Eukaryota; kingdom Metazoa; phylum Chordata; class Amphibia; order Anura; family Ranidae; genus Lithobates; species Lithobates clamitans. The sequence goes on along the minus strand of JBBGZY010001374.1, from coordinate 3,403,817 downwards.
TGCGGGTAGCCAGAGGGGACGTCCCTCCCGCCGTCCTCCGGTGCTTCTACCGACTCACCTCTGCGATCGGTGAGTCGGAGAACGCATCCGCCGGCCCCGGATGTCCACTATAGAGGTTTCCGGCAGACCAGATGGTCGCCGGAGTCTCTATGATCGTTGGAGGCTGGGTGCGATGTTATGTCACACCCGGTCTCTGCATTAAAAAATGCGCCGCCTCGGCCGGGAAGCCGTGATTGTTTTTTTTTTTTTTTTTTTTAATTAGACTTCCCAGCCTATAGGTGAGCTGTGGGGTCTTATTGACCCCATATCTCACTGTAAAGAGGTCTTGTCATGCCATATTCCTATTACAAGGGATGTTTACAATCCTTGTAATACGAATAAAAGTGATCAAAAGATTATTTTTAAAGTGTCAAATGAGAAAATTTTAAGTAAAATTAACAATAAAAAAAAAAAAATAAATAAAGTGCCCCTGTCCCCGTGTGCTCACACACAGAAGCGAACGCATACATAAGTCCCGCTCACATATGAAAATGGTGTTGAAACCACACAAAAAAAAAGCGTTTAAAAAATTGCTGCGCAAATACCGTGTGAGATAAGTTGCAATGACCGCCTTTGTATTCTCTAGGGTCTCTGCTAAAAGAACATATATAATGGTTGGGGGGTTCTATATAGTTTTCTAGCAAAAAAATTATGATTTTTACATGTAGGAGAGAAATGTCAGAATTGGCCTGGTGGGCAAGTGGTTAAAGATATTATTCTCTGTTTGGAGGTTCTTATGTAGCTATGGTGTCAAAAAAAAAATTTTTTTTGATAGCATTTTCACTGTTAGAAGGAAGCAACTTGGTATGTTTTTGTTGCAGAGAGGGCTATATATGTGGAGGGCATATTGACTTTATTGTATATAAGGGGCCAAAAATATAGTGGTGATGAAGAGAGTAGCACATTGTTATACATCAGCACTCTTCCTTTTTTTTTTTTTTTCTCCAAAAAAGCAGTAGCTGAAATCTGGGTGGTACATGGCCTTCTTTAAACTTATCCCAAACTTAAAAAATGGTCAAAGTAACACTTTTTTTTTATAATTCTTTGTATTTTTCAGATGTACAACATTGATTACCTGCAATCCTACAGCTGTATCCTCCTAAAGGTTATTTCAACCAAGGTAATGTTTTAGCCTTAAATAGTCTGTTTGAAATTTATATAGTAATCTGATTAAAATCACTTGTTTCACATAGACATTAATGCAGTAAAATTACAACAGATGGGAAATGGTCCATTTAAATATTTATTTCCTAGTCATACAGTATGGGGCACACACTCTTAAATCATTATGACTGGTTTATATGCTGCTACCTTCAGGTGACTAGACACTGGCCAAGGATGATTGTTCTCCTCCTTTCTTAGTTCATGATGACGTACCTGTAGAAGAAATTTCATCCAAATTGAAAGGATACCATAGCGACCCTGTTTTTGACGCTGTGTACATTGCTGCTTAACATTAGAGCAACCTGAGTCTGACACCATGCTATCTAGCAGCTGATTGACAATTCTCAAATTACTTCATGCACATTCATTTTGCACTTAAAGACAAACCGCTATTTCTTCAGAGTAATGAAAGGTAGGAATATGCAACAGTTTATTAAAATCGTTGCTTTAGGCTGCATTCATACCTGACCGTTGGGCGTTTTTACCGCAATTTTGTACAGGTCGCCAATGTAAAAGGCAGAAAAATGCCTGTAATCTGCATCAAAGAAGCTCATGTTTTTTTTAGCTCAGGGCGTTTTTCAGGCGTTTTGCTTCAGGTGACAAAACGCTCAGATGTGAACAGGTGCCATTGAAATAAGTGGGATTTTGCTTGTTGGGCATTTTTCAGGCGTTTTATGTGCTAAAAACGCTCAGGTGTAAATGCAGCCTTAAACATAGATCACTCAGAGGGGAATTTGTTTATTTCCCAACTAAAGGAGTTACTCTTTAAAAGCGGTATTAAACCCAAAACTAAATATGTAATATATTGCAACTTGCCAATTATTAGTGGTGGCTGCATCTGTTTTGTTTTTGTTTTTTGCTTTTTCCCTACTGTTTTCACCTGGTGATCTGGCCAGTAACATACCACCTGTATTATTGTGAGACAACTCCGGATGAATGAGCACAGCAGCATTGTCAGTCAGAGGGGTAATGGAGTGCTAAATGTATTAGCAGATTTAGAACCACTAACAAATTGAAGCCATACTCCAGCTCATACTTTATAAGCAGTTACAGCAAAAATGTTTTTGCTTTTGGTTCCATCCTGGTTCTCGGTCGCTGGCTTTATTGGTTGAAGCCACGTTCATTTGAGACGGCCGTTTCAGACTCGTTTAACCCTACTCCTGAAGGATTAGAAGCCAACAACTTGCAAAGTCTACAACTACACCAGAAGCGCAAGTCGAGGATCTTTTCCTGCTAGAAAGTACTCTGTGGGCAGTGGTCTGTATTTCCTGCAGACCAGTCTGGATCGGCATCTGGCTTTAACCACTTGCCGCCCGCCCTATTACCAAATGACGGCGGCAAAGTGGTTTGATATTTCTGACCGGACGTCATATGACGTGATCAGGAATATCGAGCCGCTGCGCGCCCCCGGAGGCGCGCCCCCGGAGGCGCGCATCGCAGCGATCGTTGTTGCGGGGTGTCAGTCTGACACCCTGCAACACCGATCTAGGTAAAGGGAGACTCTTTACCACGTGATCAGCTGTGTCCAATCACGGCTGATCACGATGTAAATAAAAAGAGTCGGTTATCGGCTTTTCCTCACTCGCGTCTGACAGACGCGAGTAGAGGAGAGCCGATCGGCTGCTCTCCTGACAGGGGGGGGTCTGTGCTGATTGTTTATCAGCACAGCCCCCCCCTCGGATGCCGCCCAGGACCACCAGGGAAGCCATCCACACTGGACCACCAGGTATGCCCCTAGACCCCCAGGGAAATGCCACTATGTGCCCAGGCAGCTGCCAATCTGTGCCCACTCCAATGCCTACCACTGCCAGTGCCACCAGGGATGCCCATCAGTGCCTCATATCAGTGCCCAGCAGTGCCGCCTTTCAGTGCCCATCAGTGTCGCCCATCATTGCCACCCTTAAGTGCCCATCAGTGCCACGCCATAAGTGCCCATCAGTGCCACGCCATAAGTGCCCATCAGTGCCAGGCCATAAGTGCCCATCAGTGCCAGGCCATAAGTGCCCATCAGTGCCAGGCCATAAGTGCCCATCAGTGCCAGGCCATAAGTGCCCATCAGTGCCAGGCCATAAGTGCCCATCAGTGCCAGGCCATAAGTGCCCATCAGTGCCAGGCCATAAGTGCCCATCAGTGCCCGCTCATTGGTGCCGCCTTATCAGTGAAAGAGAACTTATTTACAAATTTTTTTAACCGAAACAAAAGCAAAACTTTTGTTATTTTTTTTTTCAAAATTTTCGGTCTTTTTGTTATTTGTTTAGCAAAAAATAAAAACCGCAGAGGTGATCAAATACCACCAAAAGAAAGCTCTATTTGTGGGAACAAAATGATAAAAAATTTAGTTTGGGTACAGTGTAGCATCACCGCGCAATTGTCATTCAAACTGCGACAGCGCTGAAAATTGGTCTGGGCAGGAAGGTTTATAAGTGCCCTGTATTGAAGTGGTTAAGTACCATCAAACAACAAATCTTGGTCATGACAGTTCTATTTAAGATACCTTTGGTCATTCACTCCTTACGCATGGGCATTGTTCAGGCCATATAACACATCCTCCCCACATTTGCTCTCCTGTGTCCTCATTGGACCTTAATCCATTTCTCTTGGCTCTTTAGTAGCTGCCTTTTGAATCTATTAGGGATAGACCCTTGTCTTACTTTAACTTGTAAGGTGGTCTTTCTTGTTTCTGTCACCTCTGTTCAAAGGGTCTCTAAATTAGAAGCCTTTGTCTTGTAAGTGCCCATTCTTGTTGCACAGGTAGAATATTTGTCTTGAGGTCTAACACCTCCTTACTCCCAGAGGTGCTCTCTGCCTTTCTCTTTAATCAAAACCTCATCCTTCCCTCCCAATGATGTTCTCCAAACCATCCAAAGGAAACTTGTGTCTGTAATGTACTCCAAGAAACAGATTTCACTGGTAACAGTACTAAAATCCTATTTTACAGCACAGTAAAGTGGTGTTATTGTCAAATATTATTTAAAGTATGATTATTTACCAGTCCTTTTCAGCATGTACAGAAAAAAATGCCTTGCTGGGAAATAAAGTGTCCTTGTCACTTCTCTGAGCTGAAATTACAAACTATATCATTTTTCCTTTCAAGTTATCCTCCTCTAAACTACCTCTCATTTAATGGAGGTGAAGAGAAGTAGATGTGTTTGAAGTCTAAATCAGGTGAGCAGCCTAGTGCGACACCCATGGCTCAGTGAGCGCTGTCACTCTAGGATAAGTGTGTAGGAGAAGGAAATAAAAGCTGAAAAAAGAAAACTAATGTAAAACGCCACATTTTAAGTAAGGACTGGTAAGCTCTGCAATATATGAAATCTTGTTGTGGGTTTAGATGTGCTTTAATTTACTTGTCCACAGTTGACAAATTTTAAATGGGTAAGATGCACTATCTTCTATCTGGTATTTTTTTTTTTTTTTGAGATGTCCTCATTTCAGATTTAGCCAAAAGTGTTTTATTACTTCAATTGTCAGCAAAGCCTTATATTGAACCATACGTTTGCTTCTGTCTTTACTTAAGTGACATGTTTATTCTTTGCTCTTCTATCTCTATATTAACAGAAACAGGTGTTTGTAGCAATGCAATGCTGTCTCAACATTTAGACATATTTTCCTAATTGGACTTATATTTGTATTATCACTGTGCATCCCTGACATTGTGTTTTGATGATAACACCAGCTGTTGGCTTTTACCTTCCTACAGCGTTTTTTAGACACTGGATTAGTAACTATTTTGCCAACTGTTTGTAATGGCGTAGAGTGGTTTTCTTAAGGGGGGAATTGTTTTAACAAGGGAGTTTCCAAACATGGATAAGACACATTTAAATAACAGCTTCTTTTTATCCTGGATGTAACCAGTATATGCTGAGCAGTGAGGGAAGGGCCCTCCTCTAGACAGAACTCAAACTGCTTGGTGAGCACATTTTATAGAGTGAGTGTGTGTTTTTTAATATTATATACACACACTTTTTTATTTATTTTTTTAATGTATTGAATTCAGGTAATGCAATTCTATACACACAATTTACGTCTCGGCATATAGATAATGCCTTTCTGCACTTTAGCTGTCTGGTATTAAAGAATCTCAAATAGTTTGTATCGCGCATTAAGCTCTGACATTAGATTGGTTTCCCTACTGTTCTTTTTGAACAAGTTAGATTTATGGCTGAATTTTATTTAGTGTGGTTTTTATTGTGTTAACTGTAACAAATTTAACCACTCGCTGATCAGGCCTTTTCTATAAATTTTTGGTTTAAGTGTAGTGTAAATTTTGTATTTTTGTTAGAAAATTACTCAGAACCCCAAACTACATATACATTTTTTTTTTTTTTAACATAGACCCTAGAGAAATAAAATGGCGATCATTGCAATATTTTCTCACACTCTATTTGTGCAGTGTTCTTTCCAACACTTTTTTTTTTTTTGGAAAAAATACACTTTAGTGAATTTAAAAAAAAAAAAAAAAAACTATAGTTGCCCCAACTTTTTGTAGAATGTGAAAGATGTTACGCTGAGTAAATAAATACCTAACATGTCATGCTTTAAAATTGCTAACGCTTGTGGAATGGTGACAAACTACGGTACTTAAAGCGTTGGTCTATAGAGATTTTTTCTTTTTATCTCTCCCTCTGCCTTCAAAAGTGATTCTGCGGTCAATGCGCCACTGGGATCAGTTTTATCAGCCACCAAATCGCCCACAGAAAAAAAGATATCAGGGTTATGACAGCTAGCTGCTGCCATAACAGTATTTAATGTCAAAGGAATGAGATGTATATAGATAATAAATATATATAATATGTTAAGGTGTAACTAATTCATGTAGGGGTTTTTTATATTTTTTATTTTTCTGGTTCTAAAGCCTTATCTATGGATAGGACCCCTTTCACACTGATGCAGTTTTTAGGTGTTTTAGCGCTAAAAATAGCGCCTGAAAACTGCTTCTCATAGGGGTGCAACGGATCAAAAAACTCACGGTTCGGATCGTTCCTCGGATCAGGAGTCACGGTTCGGATCATTTTCGGATCAACAAAAAAGAAAAAAAATCTCCCCCACTGTAATATCCACAATCTCCCTATTGGCAGGGTGTGGCGGGGTATTGGCAGGGTATGGCAGAGTATTGGCAGGGCATTGGCACTGCTACCATCCGATCTCTCGCCTCCACTGTACAGATCAGTACACAGAGGGGAGAGAGGAACCGGCGTCATGACATGACGCCTGTTTGTTACAATTGATCGCTCCGTCATTTGACGGAGCGATCATGTGCTAAACAGCCGTCGGGTGTACCGAGATGGCCGCCGCTCCGGAGCTAGGGCAAAGCCGCGTCCTTTTCTATGGCCGAGGACACAGAGCGGATCGCGGCTGTCCCGTATGGATCAACCTCCGCAGATCGGATCAACCTCCGCGGATCGGATCAACCTCCGCGGATCGATGGCGATCCGTTGCACCCCTAGCTTCTCATGCCTCCCCAGGGTGAAAGCGTAGCGCTTCTGGGACAGGAAAAAATGTCCTGCAAGCAGTATCTTTGGGGTGGTTTGGGAGCGCTGTATACAGCATTCCTAAACTGCCCCTGCCCATTGGAATGAATGGGCAGCACTTTGGAAGCCCCTTTAAAGTGTTTCGGAAGCACCACAACACGGGCACTTTTAACCCCTTTGGCCGCTAGCAGGGGTTAAATGCGCCCTGCTAGCTGCCGAAAAGCACCGCTAAGACTAGCAGCGTTTTACTGCCAATGTGGCCGCAGTGTGGAAGCAGTGAAAAACCTGTGCTGCAGCGCTTGAGAGGTCTTACTCATTGGTATTGCTGTGACACAGGAGTAAGGGGCACGGCGGAGTGCTGCGGGCTACTGTCTATCAATGGACGCAGCTTTCTGTGGGGGCACCCGCTGAAGAGGAAGGACCTGGATCACCAGTGGGGGACCCCTGAAGATGGGTGGTGGGGCGCTGCTCTGTGCAAAAGCATTGCACATAGCATATGCAGTAAGTATAGACGTGTTTGTTCAAAAAAAAAAGGAAAAAAAAAACCCCTGAAGGTTTAATATCACTTTAAGCTATACTCCCATTATAATTGTAGCCCTTGATATGTAATACAGAGAACACAGCCTACATACTCAGTATTTTATTTTTAGCACCAGTCTACCCCCACTCAACTGTTTTTAATTTTCTGCATTGGACCCTGCTCTTCCTTGTACACTTGAATATGAAGGGTGATGCAGGAAGCAAAATAAAGTGAAGTTACACAGTACAGACTTCAGAATATACGCTCCCAGTGACTCTGTGAAGAAGCCTCTGTATTCTGGCTACAGTAGTTATAGGAGAGATACAAAAAGTCACTTCCAGCGCTAATCGGTCTTCCAAGGTGTGGAGTAACAGATGTCAGATAAAATGGTGGTGTGAAAGGTATATATGGTATCCCAAAACTAGGCGGATACCGCCTTCCTTAGATGGGGTAATCCGAAAGGAACTTCAAGAAAAGCAGAAATGGAAGGCGCGCACACCGTTAGGGCTGGGAAAAAAATCGATTTAAATCTTGAATCGAGTTGAGGGGTCAAATCGATTCAAAATTTCAGCAAATAGATTTGTTTAGATTTTTTTATTTTTTATTTTTCCCACTGCGCCGGTCCTGAAGAGCTGCAGGCAGGAGTTTTTAGGTGAGGCTGAAGCTTCGGCCTAGTCCGCGAGGCTGGACGCCAGGACTAGGCCGAAGCCGCGGCCTTGCATAAAAGCTCTTCAGGACCGGCGTTTTTTTTTTTTTTTTTTAAGAAAGTTGCAGATTTTTTTTTTTTTTTGGGGGGGGGGGGGGGGGGGGAGAATCTTCCAGCCCTAATATAAGTGGGTACTAACAAAATGCAACTGACAAAAGGCCATAAACACAGTGCATGGACATGCACAGAACACAGGGTACAACTAACGCGTTTCGGGGGGCACCCCCTTCCTCAGCGCTAGGCTAGTCTCGTACACCATGGGCAAGCTCTTTTATCGGGAATGGTGGAATTGAAAATTGTGTCAAAGCCACACCCCCAAAGGGGCGGGAAAGAAAAAAAAATATTTTTAAAGAATTTTTTTCAAAAATGTAATTAAAAAAAATATCTGACAAAACTGGACCACTAGGAAATAGTAAATTAATTAAAAAAAATTTTTTTTTTTTTTTTATTGCAATGAATTTTGCACAACGATGATGATTCCCCAATGTGCAACCATTAATTAAGTGTTGAGCCCTGAAGTACGTGAAAGCCAACCCTACGAAAAAAAAAATCTATAAAAGTTTGTTGCTGTAGTAATTGGTAATCAATAGCAGCTGGTTGTTAATGGTAGATTCAAGTAAAAATTGTAATTAATAATAAAAATAAATGAAAAAGAGAATTTTAAATAAAGATAAAGTACACAAATACTTGGATGAAAAAAAAGAAACCAAAGAAACAGGACATGTTGGTATAATGAGTTCCTGGAAGGATGCCAAAATGAAGGCAAAAACAGAATAGAAACAGAAGGGGTAGGGGGACCTGGGGGGTCACATAAGTGTCTGAACATCCAACCCCACATTCAGGCCCCTAGGTGATAAGGCTCCTAAGCGATGTATCCAAAAGGTACAAAGTGCCTGCCAGTATCAGCATCCTCACCCATAACTTCCAAGCCAATGGCCTAAGACCAGATGGATTATGATCATGTTGATGCAAAAAATGAAATGGTACTGAATGGTAACATATATGACAGCGGCAATTCTGCAACTGAGCAAATTTCAGAGTTTTTGATCTGATTACATTATTTAATACATTTTTTTTTTTATTATTTTTAATTTATAGTTCTTTATTTTTATTTATGACTTCGTGTTTCATACTCATACCCGAGATGTCTACTAGACTCTTGGACAGATTTAAGTGAGTTATTCCTAAGAATTACAGACCTACAATATAAAACGCCAAATTTCTATGCAAAACGATGTACCGCTTTGAGACGAAAAAAATCTAACATCATACTGCCAGGGAGGTTAAAGGGGTTGTAAACCCTCCTTTTTTTTTCTCTCTAAAAAAAAAGTCATACCTCCACTGTGCAGTTCTTTTTTGCATAGAGTAGCCCTGATCCTCGACTTCTGGGGTCCCCCGGCAGCGCTGGTATCTCCTCCTCGCATCGAGTGTCCACTTTTGGAGAAACCTCTCCTAAGGTGGACACCCATGTAGGACTCGGCCTTGCCCCCAGCGCCCACATCATTGGATTTGATTGACAGCAGCGGGACCCAATGGCTGCGCTGCTCTCAATCTATTCAATCAAGAGCCGAGACAACGTGCAGAGGGGAAGAGCGTGTCTCAGAGGAAACTAATGGGCTCAGGTGAGTAAAACTGGGGGGCCGGTCAGTTTTTTCACCTTAATGCATAGGATGCATTAAGGTGAAAACATGAGGGTTACAACCCGTTTTTAAGAGGCAGACCTAAAGTAAGCGTGCAGATCAGCAAAGTGAAAATACTACTGATCTGGATGCTTGTGACTGAAAAAAATGATACAATTGGGTTTGCAGAGAATTGGTGTTTGAGGTGAGTAATGAGGACCTACATTTTCAAGTTTCAGATTTTCTTTAACCACTAAGCTACCGCCCACCGTGACGGTGGGACGAGGCAGCTCTTCTGGGAGGACATCATATGACGTGATCTCCCTCCCGAGCCACTAGGGGACGCGCGCGTGCCCGCTGCGTCGCTCGGAACCCGGTGTGCATGCCCGGCCGAGCACCCGCGATTGCCGGGTAACAGAGCAGGACCGTGGATCTGTGTATGTAAACACAGATCCACGTCCTGTCAGAGAGGAGACCGATGGTGTGTCCCTTGTACATAGGGACACCGATCGGTCACCTCCCCCCACAGTTAGAATCGCCTCCCTAGGACACACATTAACCCCTCAGTCGCCCCCTAGTGTTAACCCCTTCCCTTCCAGTCACATTTACACAGTAATCAATGCATTTTTATAGCACGGATCGCTGTATAAATGTGAATGGTCCTAAAAATGTGTCAAAAGTGTCCGCTATGTCCGCTGCAATATCGCAGTCACAATAAAAATCGCAGATCGCTATAACTTTTGCGCAAATCAATCAATATACGCTTATCACAATTTTTTTTTTTTACCCAAAATATGTAGAATACATATCGGCCTAAACTGAGGAAAAAATTTGTTTTGAAAAAAATTGGATATTATAGCAAAAAGTAAAAAAACATTGTGTTTTTTCAAAATTGTCGCTCTTTTGTTTATAGCGCAATAAATAAAAACCACAGATGTGATCAAATACCACCAAAAGAAAGCTCTATTTGTGGGGGAAAAAATTATAAAAATTTCATTAGGGTGCAGTGTAATATGACCGCGCAATTGTCATTCAAAGTGCGACAGTGCTGAAAACTGAAAAATGGCTTGGGCAGGAAGGGGGTGAAAGTGCCCAGTATTGAAGTGGTTAAGGTAAATTGAGTGAATTTTCCGATTGTAATACAGCTGCAGTGATTGCTGGATAGCATTAGCAGCCTATTGATTTTAGTTTTTAATATTTTTTTTTATTTTTGTCTCTCAACTCTCCCTCACATGTGATTGGTCATTTGTAAAACCAAGTAGTTGGTGGATATATTCATATGTATAATAGAACTTTGAAAAAGTAAACTGTGTATAGCCGATCTTTAATTTGAAATAATGCTATCAGTCAAAGATTGTGGGGTTTTCCAAGCTTAGAGAAATTATGGTTACATTGGTACACATATCGCTGATTTGCATAGATTTGGTGTGTGCGTGACATCCAGCCTTTGTCATCGTACATCTATAACCTTTAGCCATGAGCGTAAATTGCTGATCTTCAAGTTTATCTACTTCCAACCCCTAAAAGAATGTGTAGAAAATGTTAGACATTTTTAGTAAATGCCTTATCTTGTATTAAAAGGTCTTAAAAATGTGTGTGTGTGTGTGTATATAATTAAAACATTTTCTCAGAAAAGTGAGTACACCCCTCACATTTTTGTAAATATTTTATCATATCTGTTCATGTGACAACCCTGAAGAAATGACACTTTGCTACAATGTAAAGTAGTGAGTGTACAGCTTGTATAACGGTGTAAATTTGCTGTCCCCTCAAAATAACTCAACACACATGGCGGATAGCGGCCATTTTTGACACATTTTTGGGACCATTGTCATTTATACAGCAATCAGTGCTATACAAATGCATTGATTCCTGTGTAAATGACACTGGCAGTGAAGGGGTTAGTTCTGTCCTAGGGAGTGATTCTAACTGTGGGGAGAGGGTGGCTATGTCTGACACGACACTGATCACCACTCCCGATTGCAGGAAGCTGTGATCAGTGTCCTGTCACTAGGCAGAATGGGGAAGTGCTTGTTTACATCAGCATTTCCCTGTTGTTCCTTTCCGTGAGACAATCGTGGGTATCCCCGCGGACATAGAGTCCGCGGGACCCGCAATCACACTCGCGGAGGTCGCGGCGGGTGCGCCCCCGCGAACCGCTTCTTAAGGGGCAACGTACAGGTATGTTAATCTGCCTGTACGTGCCCTTCTGCCGACGTATATTGGCGTGAGCCGGTCGGCAAGGGGTTAAGAATAAATAATTGCCTTTTTTTAAAAAAACTTTACATATTAACTAAATTATACACAACACTTTTTTTAAGGTTTTATATGTTTATATGTTTATATATATATATATATATATATATATATACCGTATTTATCGGCATATAACACGCACTTTTTTCCCCTGAAAATCAGGGGAAAATCGTGGGTGCGTGTTATAGGCCGATCCCCGCCGATTTCTGTGTCATCGGAGCGATCGCGGCAATTGCCGCGGTCGCCGCCGACATACACAGCCGTGGGTACATTCAAAAATGGCGCCGAGACTGCAGGGAGCCGAGATACACATACTCGAGTGTTCTCGGCTTTTTCCGGCGCCGCTGTCATGCCCAGTCCCGCCCCTGGACCTGTGTTATGTCCATCATAGGGCGGGACTGGGCGTGACTGTCAGCGGCGCCGAAAAAAGCCGAGAACACTCGGGTATGTGTATCTCGGCTCTTGTCGGATCCGAGATACACATACCCGAGTGTTCTCGGCTTTTTTCGGCGCCGCTGACAGTCACGCCCAGTCCCGCCCTATGATGGACATAACACAGGTCCAGGGGCGGGACTGGGCGTGACGACGGCGCCGGAAAAAGCCGAGAACACTCGTGTATGTGTATCTCGGCTCCCTGCAGTCTCGGCGCCAGTTTTTGAATCTACACTGAGTGCACAAAGCTGCACTGACATGGCTGGACTGGGGCAGACCTGCAGGAACGAAGCTGCACTGGGGCAAGGCTGCACTGGGGCAAGGCTGCACTGGGGCAAAGCTGCACTGGGGCAAAGCTGCACTGGGGCAAAGCTGCACTGAGGCAAGGCTGCACTGGGGCAAAGCTGCACTGACAAGGCTGCACTGGGGCAAAGCTGCACTGACAAGGCTGCACTGGGGCAAGGCTGCACTGGGGCAAAGCTGCACTGGGGCAAAGCTGCACTGACAAGGCTGCACTGGGGCAAAGCTGCACTGACAAGGCTGCACTGGGGCAAAGCTGCACTGACAAGGCTGCACTGACAAGACTGCACTGGGGCAAGGCTGCACTGACACTGAAAAAGCTGCAGATAGACAGATAAGGCTGCATTGATGGGCATTTTAATGTAAGTTTTTTTTCCTTACACTTCCCTCCTAAAAATGTTTTTTCCTTAAAATTCTCTCCTAAACTTGGGGTGCGTGTTATACGCCGGCGCGTGTTATACGCCGATAAATACGATATATATATATATATATATATATATATATATATATATATATATATATATATATATATATATTATATTATTAATCAAAGCAATCGGCCAACTAATCGATTATGAAAATAATTGTTGGTTGCAGCCCTACATGACTTACTGCATCAATGCAGCGTGGCATGGAGGCGATCAGCCTGTGGCACTGCTGAGGTGGTATGGAAGCCCAGGTTTCTTTGATAGAGATCTGCGACAGCCTTTTTGCAGGGTCCAAGGAAATTTTGCTCCACTGATTTTTTAAAACGCCATTCCACTGAGCATCCGTCAATTCTCCCATGTTGTCTTCCCATTTGCCCTGCAAGGAAGGTCCAGATCTTTTTTCTAATTTGATATTAACTCTTTGGATGAGGTAGCATTCACCATAATTTGAGAGGGGCCTTACTCCATTCTAACGTTGTCTTAAGACACGTGTTGTCAGTACAGTTTATCTGCAAATGGTGGTAGAAGCATTTATTTGAGACCCCGAATTCCTCTCAACTGCTGGAAGGTTTTCATTGTTCTAGCACTATATAGCTGTGGCAGCCTTATCACTCCACTTTGTTTCCAGTTGTTAAGGTTTTCCAATCTCTCTGATTTTTTTTATTTTTCAATATCGGTGAGAACTCCGTAAACTGCATGAACTGGAGTAGGGAGCATACCATCTCCCATATTTTTTCTAATAAGTGAGTTGTAGGGCAGTCTATATCCTTTCTCAATGACCTTGCTTCTAATGCCTCAATGTGGTGTGTGGAGTACAGGATAATAGTGCCTGTACACGGTGACATACAGTACCCCTTCCCGGCGCGCACCCCCACAGCTGTTGTAATTGGGCCGCCATGAACTAATGTGGCACTGCCAAACCTCCCTTCTTTTGACAGCTGCAGTACACAAAGACGTATCCTTGCCTGTTTCCTTCTCCATACCAGTTCCCTAAATAAAGTATATCTATCCTCCTGAATCAACTTCCATTAATCCAAACCAGTGAGTACTGTAAAATATATAACATTTTGAGGCATCCACACCATCTTAAGACTGCAGCACCCCACCACCGACAGCGGGAGGTGGCACCATGTCTTGTGCTTTTCTTTTTAAACTCTCCAACAAGGGGAGGGGACCAAATTTTTCTCAACACATAATTTGAGATTTACAGTTACATTTATACCCATATATTACCCCGCTCCTAAAGCGCTGCAAAGATGCCGCTTGCAGGACTTTTCTTTTAACGCGCCACAAGTGCACCGCTCCAGTGTGAAAGCACTCAGGCTTTCACACTGGAGTGACAGGAGAGGCGCTATAGCGCCTGTAAAGCGCCTCAGTGTGAAAGTAGCCTAAAATTCTGTTTTTACTTTGTCTTTATGGGGTACTGAATGTAGATTAATGAGAAAAATCAATTGAAACAACTGCAGTAATATAAAATATATATATACACACACACACTTTCTAAAACTGATTTGGCTGTTGCTTCAATGCATTTATGACTTAGCTGACATTATCTGGATCCTTGCGGGGGCTGGGACGTCGGCTAACAGTGGGCTGTACCCAACTGTCTGCTTAATCTGGGCCACAGGAGAGCAGAAGTAGGTTCACTTCTGTAACCCACAAGAGAAGTATGGCTAAAAAAGCTTTGCCAATACTTCTCTTTTTAAAGCATTTGTTTTTATTTTAAGCAGGAACATAATTTCTAAAACAAACAAAATAATATTCTATTGTCTGATTTTTAACTTGCCTAGTTATACAATACCTGCAAGCCGTAGTATTTTATTTAAAAAAAAAAAATGTAAGCACCAAGCTGTGGCCCCTTTAAGAGATTGTTGGGTGGAGTTAAAGCATTGAAGATTTACAAAACTGTTTTATACATGAAAGCAGGAAGGAAATGTGACCTTTCTCGTGCTGCTAGTGTGGATCTCGCTTCTCTCCCACTTGTCTGTTCACTGTAAGTTCTCAGATGTTTTATTTGCAAACTCCTCTTAACTATTTTTTATTTGTGGAAAGATGTTTAATGTTCAAACGAAACTACTTTCTGCATCTGTGAACCTTGATTTTTTTTTTTTTTCTCTCTCTCGTCCAGTTATGCTGTTTCAAAGTTCACAGCCCCTCCCCACCATGTTTTAAAATGCTCAACAGTTTTCTTCTCCTATAGAACAAATAGTATCCCTTCTCATTTATATTGATCCGAAAGGAAGAGCATGGTTTTTACACTGAACTTTTTTCCCCCTCAATGTAACAGAATTTCACGATTTTGCATTGCTAGTAAACAGGGATGTAGATGCTCAATGTATTCTATATCTGATTAAATTCTGTATTTTTTTTTTTTTCTTTTAATATTTATTAGAATGTACATACTCAGTGATTTTATAATTGTTTAAATTAATCATGCAAATAATTGTCAAGTATGAGATTTAAAGCTGCTTGTGCGAAGTATATACACACTCTGTACACGCATTTTAAATAAATTCATACTACAGTATAAAGATTGTAAGTACATTTTTACTGCATCTTACTTGAGAAACAAATTGGCGTGGTTTCCTTTTTTATAGAGCAGAATTTGTCCTATGTGTGTTTTTTTTGTTTTTTTTAGTAGCCTCGTGTTTCTTCTGTACCTCTGATAGGAATGATACTTTTAGTTTGCTGTTTGTCACTGTTTACTGGATATGAACTGAGAATCATCTGACCCCTGAAGCTATTTGTTCCACCCTGTCCTCAGGTGTGTGCCAGTATCTCCTGAGTATGCAAGTAGTAAACAGTTTTGAATCTCTCACCTGCTGCTTTTTTACATTGCCATATCTCTGGGGAAAAGATCAAAGGTTAAAAAAAAAGATCAAAACTGAAAAAAATTGCCTGCTAACCTTGAAAAGGCTCATTTCACATTGTTGTATTGCAGTAAAGCCCAGGCAACGCACATTATGTATGTTGGTGCACTGCATTGCTATTTATTATGAATGCCACAGTAACGTACTACTGAAAATGCTGACGTGTGTTATGCATCATAAAGATGTAAATGGGCTCTTAAACTTGGATTCAGTAAAACATTTTAAGGTGGAAAAGAACATAAGCGGTACTTAAAAAGCACAGATGAAATATGGCTGTGTTTGTGTGGCCCCTGGAGCACAAAGAAAGAGACGTGCTGTTTGGTTAACATATGGAAAGTATAAGGAAATTGGAGAAAAAAACTGCTGCTGTTGCTTGCAATTACCAGACAAATTTTATTTTTATTTTACGGAAGTTTGAAATTTTAATCTGGTCACTATAGTTTGGTTTTATTAATAGACCCTACATACAGTATTGTGCTTTGAATTTAAGCTTCGTTTTAATTATAAATTCAGATTTGGCATACAGTTGTGTGTCTAAGGTTTCATTAGGCTTAATATTTATATTTTCTTTGTATAAGCAGCCAGCCCTGTATTTTTTATCATTTTTATAAATGGGTATGAATAGGAAGTCAAAAAGTATTGACCTGCATTGTGTGTATATTTATTTTGTACGTAATCTCACAACCACCTGTTATGCTGGCCATACATGTAATGCTCAGCAGTCAGTCATATATTTGATCATTTCATACCATCTTTCAATGAAAAAAAAAAAAAAAAAAAAATTGACACTTTGAAGCAAAGACTGAGCCTATTGAATCTGATTTTTCACACAGTCGGCTAGAAAGGTGGGGCTGTTAAAACAAGGTTAATCAATGTTTTGACCACACACCTTGTAGCTACTTGGGTCTGTTTTATATATGCTGCTGTCACAATGCTTTACTTTGTGATGGGACAACTCTAAGCATAACGAGTTTGGCAAGTGCTGCCACTTGCCAAACTGGTCGAACTGTCAATGCTGCAACCACATGCTAAAGGTTTGCCGTGCATTTGCAGTGCTGCCTTTTTTAAATGTTAAATCCCTTGAGATTAGAAAAAACAGGCATTCTGTAGACAGCAGTATCGCTTCCTGAATGCCTGTAAACCAGCACTTAACCACCTCTGAAAAAGTGATCCACTGCAGATTGCTCCTCATAAGATGAGCCTGTCTGCCCATGTGAAGGAGCCTTAAGGAATCAATGCTTTCATCAAACCTCTAACAATTGGCAGGTAGTATTTATGGACAGCTGTAAACTACTTTATATTTTGCAATCAATATATTGAAGGTAACTGATTTTGTTCTGTTTGAAAATACTGAGAGGTACAGTCCAGGAAATTCCAAATGAAAGAAACTAGTGATGGTACAACTTTGGGAGCTTCCACTTCTATCTTGCATCTTTGGGAGCTTCCACTCCTATCTTGCATCTTTGGGAGCTTCCACTTCTATCTTGCATCTTTGGGAGCTTCCACTGCTATCTTGCATCTTTGGGAGCTTCCACTTCTATCTTGCATCTTTGGGAGCTCCCACTTCTATCTTGCATCTTTGGGAGCTTCCACTGCTATCTTGCATCTTTGGGAGCTTCCACTGCTGTCTTGCATCTTTGGGAGCTTCCACTGCTATCTTGCATCTTTGAGAGATTCCACTGCTATCCAGCATTTAAGCTTCATGTACACCACTGCTGGTAAACGGACGTTTAGGAGCAGTTGGGCATTTTTTTTCATCTGCCCTTAAACTGTCCTGTTATCTTATCAGTACATGTTCACAGGTTTGTTTATAGTCGTTTCTAAGCAGTTTGAGTTTAGAATAATTTTTTGGAAAGCAAAAAAAATGCGTTCAGAACGGATGTTCAAAGGCATTTGAAAGGCCAAAATACCTGTCGCAGCTTGTAAATGCGGTAATTCGCATTTAGCTTCTTTTCATTTACATGCGTTTTTCATTTTTGACGATTTGCAAAAAAAATTGAAAAAAAAATTAATTTTTTTAAAACGCAAACAAAAGTGGAGTTGCCCTTTTAAAGTTGAGATCTGGAAAATACACAAACTGTTTTATTCCTTGCCCAGGTAAAAACATCTGCCTGCCTGCCTGCCTGCTCATGATCATTAACACTGTGAATAGCTTGGTTCTTAAACAGGTGACAAACACTTGTACTAAAGTCGAAGTGTAATCTAGACTCTGTTGGTAATTGTTTGGTAACATAATCCTGAAGTAACTGCAGAAGTAATGACCATGTAGATTTTAAGTTTAACAGTTTAAATATACAAACGGCCTCAGCGTTGTTACTTTTCTTTTAGTGTTAAAGTATATTCTAAAAATTATCCATAGTAACCAGTCTAATATCGCCTGTTTCTATTCCTTAAATGATCCTAAACTCTGGCTTAAAAAAAAAAAAAGTCATCCTAAAAATGTTTTTTTTTTTTTAAATTTTTGTGTGCGCTGCTGCTGTGATCGGACTTCCTATTGGAGGGTGGCTATGTTCATTTTCCATGGTCCCACTGTATGTAGGAAGGTAACCACCCTCTCTTGCTCATTCCTAAGAAATGCTATGAACTATGAGACTCTTTGCAGGCATAGAGCGGTGCACATGAGTGCAAAAAGTGTGCACTGTACTTGCCAAACAATAAGCGAGGGGGAAAAATAAAGGTTTAGGAGCTCACATAGGATGTTAGCAAAGAGGCAAAAAAAAACTTTCATAAATGTTACAAGATCGGATGTGTATGGATTATTTTTTGGGAACGAGGACATTTGTCAATATTTTAATGTGGGAAGTTTTTTTTTTGTTTGTTTTTTTTTCATACGTGGGGATCAAAAATGAATTTGACTTTTTTGCTAGTTTCATTTGTAAGTGGATCTGTCAGCCCTTGTACATTGATCAGACTTGTTTTAGTTGATTAGTGATATAATGCAGTCCTTTTTATATATGTATATTTATTTTTTTAGGTTGCAAAGGGCTGGCTGTGTGTTTGAAAAATGTCCAAAAATAAGTCCAAATCAAGGTCGGGGTCATCCCGCTCTGTATCTCGCTCAAGATCCCGTTCATTCTCTAAATCACGGTCACGTTCAAGGTCTGCTTCACACTCAAGAAAGCGCAGGCACAGGTAAGAATTCTGTGCTTACGTGCAGTACAATATTTATAATTTGCTGATCTAGAGGGCATTCCTTAAAGTTAACCTGTGTGCACTTTCACTCACATTTTGTAGCAAGGCATCATCTGATATTGTAGAAAGCTCCTTGGGAGCCTTGAAGTGGCTTTACTCCCTTCCATCTTTCAAGCCTCAGTATTGTTTAGTGAAACTGTGCAGCATAGGTATGAGCCAATAGTAAATGTTAAAGTGGTTGTAAATATCTGATGTAAAACATGAACAAAGCACATCTTTCTATAGTGATTACTTGTCTCAATCCAGAGCACTAAGTGTCATTTGTCTTCTGCCTCATTCTTCTGCTTTAGCAACTGATGCAGCTGTTTGCATATTGGGTTCTGGGAGCTCTACAAGACATCTGACAATGCAATCAGACAAATACAGACCCCTACTATGCATGATTGCTTGCCTTTTTGAGAAGTTAAAGGGGTTGTAAAGGCAGAAGCTTTTTTATCTTAATGCGTTAAGATAAAAAGCCTTCTGTGTGCAGCTCTCTTCTGATTGGCTGAGACACAGCAGCGGCGCCATTGGCTCCCGCTGCTGTCAGCCAATCAGGAGAAAGGGGCGGACCCGAACGGCAGCTCCATGTCTGACTGGATACATAGAGCTGCAGCTCGGCTCGTGTCCCTCCATAGAAAGCTGCTTGCTTTGGGGGCACCCGACAGGATGGAGGGGCCAGGAGCAGCGAAGAGCATAAAAAAAAAATAGACTTTACAGTCACTTTAACGTTAACCTAGATCCACATAATTAGCTTGCACTATGGGCATTATGTGTAGTACACATGGTTTATTTTTTTCAGAGAATATGTGCCAATAAGCCACCGCCCTACCGTCCTGGTGGAGGTTTAACATACAAGCCAGTGTATAACCAGAAATAGCGGGCGCCATCACCCTCCAATATAGAGCTACAGTTCACCTTTCATTACATATTACACCCATATTCAGGATGTAATATGTTATGTACGAACCGGCCCCCGCTTCTCCTCGACCTGACAGCTAGCAGGGATCTCTTCCCCATGTGGAGTGCAGTGGCAGTTTAAATCTCTTCCTGTCAGATTGTATCTGCTTACCCATACGGGATGTATGGGCACACAGATACACTGACAGATCTGCTGGAGACCTGCATGGCACCAGCGATCTGTGCTTTTTTTATTTTTTTTTAGATATATATCTATCTATCTCTATATATCTATCTATATCTATCTCTATATATCTATCTATATCTATCTCTATATATCTCTATATATCTCTATATATCTCTCTATATATATATCTATATATATATATCTATATATATATATATATATATATATATATATCTCTATATATATATATATATATATCTATATATATCTATATATCTATATATATATATATATATATATATATATCTATATATATATATATATATATATATATATATATATATCTATATATATATATATATATCTATATATATCTATATATATATATCTATATATATCTATATATATATATATCTATATATATATATATATATATATATATATATATATAAAAAAAAAATGAACTTATCCTTTAAGCTCCCTGCAAATAGAAGTCCAGCTCTGACTCTGCCAGGGGTGGATCAGACTTTTGCAGAGATACCAATGCTTCCACTCAGAGCAAGGGTCCTTTTCTACAGCATGCTGGCAAAGGACCAGCTTTCTTTTTGATACATCATGGGACACAGAGTCAGGCTAATATTCATTACCTGCTGGGCTATACTTCATCTGCAGGTGAATGGAGACTGATAGACCAAAGGACTTTAGACAGGAAGTGATCCCCTATATATAACCCCTCCCATACAGGAAGTACTTCAGTTTTTTTTTACCAGTGTCTGCAAGGTTGATGGCACGGTTGTTTGGGCTCTGAGCTCCAGGTCTCTAGTCCCACAAACGAATCTTAAATGAATCAAGGGATTGACCGATCAGATCCATTTGACACCGGCTTTTATTGCTTAGATAAATGGTACCTGGGCCTCGCAAAGAAGACTCAAGATCCTGCAAGGTTTTGCCTGTAATGCGGCTTCCAGGCGCTGGACCCTGCGAAGTGGAATCCTGGACACCACAGCGCTAAGGCATTTCTGCAGGGTGCTGTACAGGTCCAAGGGAGTGGACTATAAACATGAAAAGGGTGCCCAGTCCTTGAAGGTCCTCAAGTGACAGGAACCCACCATGATGGGTGAAGTTTGGGCTCTTAGTTTCTAAGCTGCCCTGCACCTGGATGGGTAAATGAAACCCCTTTTTTTACTTATTGTTGGGTGTCCCAGTGATTGTAAAAATCAGATAAGCTAGCTAGAGGCTGGACACCTGTGTGCAGTGACCATACGGGGGAGTTTTGGGCTAGCTGTGTGCCTATCTGGTATTGTGCCTACAGTTAACGCTGCTGCTTCACCCTTTTATCCCCAAGGATGAACTGCACAGGATTGCTGGCATGATTCCCTCCTTCCCGCAGGGTGGCAAGAAGCGTGACAGATCCCCTTCCCCGGAGCCTCCTAGTCTGGAGCAGGAATGGGTTGGCAGGATGGGGAAGAGCTAAAAGCTCAGGATTCTGTGGAGGGCCTGGCACATGAGTCTGCTTCCGAGCAATCTGGACAAGAAGATATTCAGTTGATGTCTGCCTCTCAGTCAGGCTTATGATCCTGACTCTGACTGAAATGGTTCATTCTGCCTTTAAGTTGCCTCTTGCAGAGGTGACTGAGCCCCCCTGGTTCTCTTTGGGATCCCTGAGGCCTCCTCAGGCTGCACAGGCTTTCCCCCTACACCCCCTAGTGGAACAGGTGGTGTATGCTGATTGGGAACATCCTGACAGAATTTTTGTTCCTCCTAAGAGGTTTTCCCTTTTTATAACCCATGGATGAAAAGTTTAAGAAATGGAGCATGCCAGCCGTAGATGCAGCAGTCTCTTAAACAAGAACCTAACTTGTCCGGTAGATAACTCACAGGGCTTGAAGGACCCTGTTGACAAGAAATTGGAGTCATTATTAAAGGCTTCCTTTTTTTTTTTTTTTGGCCAGTTCAGCTATTCAGCCAGCTGTTGCAGCAATTGGTATCTGCCAGTTCTTAGAGCAGGGTCTCCAAACTATGGCCCTCCAGGTGTTCAGGAACTACAATTCCCAACATGCCTAGTCATGTCTGTGAATGTCAGTTTTACAATGCCTCATGGGACATGTAGTTCTGCAACAGCTGGAGGGTCATAGTTTGGAGATCCCTGCCTTAAAGGATCAGGTCAAACAGCCTGATAGGCCTAACTAGGAGGATGATCTGCCTGAAAGTAAGATATTCCTCGAGCGCTGTGTTTGCTGTTGACTCCTTAATTCAATACAGCAGGTTTCTCCTTTGGCTCTCTTGTCTGTACATATGCGCAGACTTTTGTGGCTTAAGAACTGGTCAGCCGAGCTTCCTTGTAATAAGTTATTGGCAGGTTTTCCCTTTCACAGGGAACGTTTTATTTGGTAATCATTTGGACAAATCTATTCAAAAGATTTCCGGAGGGGAAGAGTTTTCTACTTACTGTGAAGAAACGCACCAGGCATCCCTTGTTTAAAACCTCAGGGACTGCTTCCTCAAATGTCATGGCACCAAGGCAGTTCCGTCACCAACAGGGCGCTAGGGCCAGGGGCGAGCCGCAGGGCCAGAAAAAGCCCTGGGTCCAAAATTCTTCTAAACCCAGCACCAAGCCCTCCTTTTGAGGGGACGCCCCCACTCTATAGGGTGGCGGGAAGGCTGCTGCACTTTGCGGACATTTGGAGAACAATAATTCAGGATGAGTGGGTTACCAACTATATCCCACGGTTACAAGCTGGAGTTGCGGGGGGTTCCCCCCTCAGATTTTTAAGATCCAGTGTTCCCTTGGATCCTCCAAAAAGAGTCTTATTGCTTCAAGCACTACATCATTTAGTGAGGAGTGATTGTAGAGGTTCCTGTATCCGAAAAGGGCACAGGGTTTTAATCAAACCTGTTTACGGTTCAAAAACCAAATGGGGACACAAGGCCCATTTTGGGCCTCTGAATAAGTATCTACTGTGATACAGTCCTTTCGGATGGAGTCTGTCTGCTCAGTAGTAGCCTCACTCCAGATGGGAGACTTTCTAGCCTCCATCGATATAAAAGATGTGTGTTTACACGTACCTATCTTTCAGCCTCATCAGAAGTTCCTGCGATTTTCAGTAGAGGAACGTCATTTTCAGGGTGTTCACAAAGGTCCTAGCACCAGTACTGCATCTTTTAAGGGCCCTAGGGATCCTGGTGCTTGGGTATCTGGACCACCTGCTCGGAGATCACTCATTACAGGCTCTAGAACAGAGCATAACATGCACAGTGCGGTATTTGAAAAGCTTAGGCTGGATCATAAATACCGAAAAATCAGCCTTGAAACCAGCTCAAAGTCTGAAGTATTTAGGTCTTATCCTAGATACGGTCCAAGCAAGAGTATTCTTGCCACCCGCAAGGATTTGTGCCCTGCAGGATCAGGTGCATTAGATAAGGGGCACCAGACAACCCTCCACGTGGCTCTGTATGAGTCTTCTAGGGAGGATGGTATCCTCTGAGGCAGTGCCCTGTGCCCAGTTCCATTCCAGGCCTTTACAACAAGACATCTTGTTGGCTTGGAACAGAAGAGCCCTGGATTATCCAATGTGCTTATCTCTTCGGGTACGCTTAAGCCTAAACTGGTGGTTGCAAAATCAGAACCTGCAAAAGGGAAAATCCTTCCTCCCGGTAACTTTGAGAGTACTGACTACAGATGCCAGTCTCTCAGGCTGGAGAGCAACCCTAGAAGGGCTCACAGCTCAGGGGAGATGGTCAGGGACAGAGCAGATCTTGCCCATCAACGTCCTGGAATTACGTGCAGTACGTCTGGCCCTACACTCCTGGATGGTGGAGTGTCAGGACTGTCCTATCAGGGTTCAGTCCAATTGTGCCAGTGCAGTGGCCTATATGAACCACCAAGGCGGTACCAGGAGTCCTTCAGCTCTGAAGGAGGTGAACCAAATACTAGCCTGGTCAGAGGGACATGTGGCGATTCTATTAGCAATCCAAATCCCAGGAGTAGAGAATTGGAGGGCAGATTATCTCAGCCTCCAGCAGATCTGCCCAGATGAATGGTCCCTACACCTAGGGGTGTTCCAGGAAATTTGCCAACGTTGGGGATGGCCGGAGGTCGACCTACTGCCATCCTGGTTCAACAACAAGCAATCGGAGCAGATGCTCTGGTAGTTCCATGGAGCTAGTACTCCCTGGTTTATGCTTTCCCTCTGATCCTTCTCCTTCTTCCACATTTGTTGCACAGGATTCGGCGAGAGGGGGTTCCAGTCATTCTGGTGGCACCAGCCTGGCCCAGAAGGCCCTGGTTCCTGGAGATTGTGAAACTGACAATAGACAGGTCATGGACGCTTCCACATCGCCCCGATCTACTGTCTCAAGGTCCTAATATTCCACCCCAATTTACAGTCTCTAAATTTGACAGCATGGCTATTGAAGCCAGGATGTTAAAGGACCGTGGTGTCTACCCTAGTGAATGCTAGAAAAGCTGTCACTAGGAAGATCTATCATAAGGTCTGGAAGACTTATTGCTTGGTGTGAAGCCAAAAGATTGATTGGGAGAATTCTCTTTTCTAAAGTCAGCTGTGGAAATCAGATTGGCTTTGGAGTACAATCAAGTTTCAGCCCCATCAGTATTATTCCAAAGGCATTTAGCCTCCCATTCACTGGTCAGAACCTTTTATGCAGGGGACAACTCGCTTGCTTACCCCTATTAGGTCACCTATGTGTCCTTGGGACTTGAACTTGGTGCTGTCTGTGTTACAGAAACCATTTGAACCTATCAAGGAAATTTCATTAGACTTGCTTTCACGCAAGCTGGCCTTCCTGATGGCCATCACCTCAGCTAGAAGGGTGTCGGAGTTGGCGGCCCTTTCATGCAGAGAACCATACTTGATCCTTCACCACGACAGGGTCGTGTTACGACCTGTTCCATCCTTTTTGCCAAAAGTGGTGTCAGCCTTTCATTTAAGTCGGGACATTATTTTGCCGCCTTTTTTCTCTCAGCCTCGTTTGGCGGAAGAGAGACTGCATTCATTGGTCGTTGTCCATGCAGTCAAGGTTTATTTGCCTAGATCTGCGGAGATCCGAGGATCAGATTCTTTTTAGTTTACCAAAAGGACCCAAGAAGGGGCAGGCAGCTTCCATTGCCAATTGGGTCCGTCAATTGGTCATTCAGGCCTATGGTCTGAAACATAAAGCTCCTCCCTTTAGGGTGAGAGCTCATTCTACCAGGGGTGTAGGAACCTCCTGGGCTTTTCGCCATCAGGTATATGTGGCTCAGATTTGTAAGGCTGCTACCTGGTCTTCAGTGCATACGTTCACAAAATTTTATCAAGTGGATGTTCGAGCAGCCGAAGATTTTGCTTTTGGCCGCAGTGTACTGCGGGCTGCCGTATAGGTTCTGATGGCTATTGTTTGGCAGGGTGTCTCCTTCCCCTCAAGGCTACGGCTGTGGGACATCTCAGCAGGTAATGAATATTAGTATGATGAAAAAAATTGGATTTTTTCATCATACTTACCCGTAAAATCCTTTTCTTTGAGTACATCATGGGACGCAGAGGTCCCTCTTCTCTTTTTTTGAGGATTCCGTGCTTGCTACAAAACTGAAGTACTTCATGTATGGGAGGGGTTATGTAGGGGATCACTTCCAGACCTTTGGTCTACCAGTGTCCATTCACCTGGATATGAAGTATACCCCTGGGCTCTTCTTCTTCTTTTTTTTTTTTTTTGCGCAACACAGTTCACTGCGTGACATTAGACTGATATAACTATATGAAACGTTTGACATTTTATTTAAGCTTGAAAATGGGGGGGAAAAAATGCTGCGCAATGCACAAGTTTCAGCACATTGACCTGCAGCCTTCTTACCAAGCACAAACTGCTGCATTCTAGTGCAGTTGTAAACAAGCACTTGAGGGCCTGTAAACACCATTGCATGCAATACTGTAATTCATGGTAATACTCATTGATGCAGTTGGTTGTCATTCATTCTAAGTGCACTTTAGTTGCAGTGCAGCACAACATGTGTTGCTATGCATGCACAATTTTTGATCTGTTGTGGTGCAATGTTAGTCCATTAAAACAAATGGACTGCCCTAATGCATGTGCATACAATGCACCACAACGGATGGGGCTGATATGAATGGGCCCTTAGATCTTTGCCAGGAGCTGTACAACGGGGAGTCAGAAGGAAGCAGTATTTTAGGTTAGTATAAATCAGTGTTGTGGATTTTAAATTTTGTTTTATTTAGATTAAAATGCAGCGAGTTTATGCTGGAACTAATGAAGAGTTAGGAATATAAGGTGGCTAATTAACATGGCACAAAATAGTTGTTGTGGGTACTTTGTGACATGTTTTCAAACAGGAGTAGTATCAAATGACTGTATACGTGCAATTAGGAGAAATGTTTTTGGTAAACTTTTTTTTTTTTTTTTTTTCTCCTTTTTAATTTACGCTACCATGTTATTTTAGTATATAAAAATAAACATTGAAACGGGTCCTTTTGGAAACAAAATGTGTCAAATGTGTTTTTGTGTTTTTAGAAGTGCTTTTGCACCTTTAAATGATCCTGACACTTCTAACAGCTGTGATGTTAAGATTATTATTAGGTGAGGTTTTGACCCTCTGCTAAGCATTTGAGACGCCCATCAAATTAATAGATTAAAACGAAGTGTCTCAGTTCTTAAAAACTGTAAATCAGTCCTTCCAGAGGAAAGGTCAAGTTTCAAGTCTTACTGATGTTTATCTACATGCAACATAATAATGCCGTTGCCATCCTTGACCAAGCACCGTGAATAAAAGTTCTCAGCTGTTTGCGAACTGGCAGTTGTAGAGGTCAGAAAGATGCGTTGTACACAGGTTATAAAGTCCTAACTTGCATAGCGGTAGAGCTCAAATTTTTACTTTGCAAAGCTGAATAATGCACATTGTTTACACAGAACAGTCTCTCTACTTTTTTCTTGGCACACTAATCACAAACTTGGAAAATTCATAGAACAGAAGTTGGGCCTGTCACACCAGCGGGCACACATTATGATGCATATATTGTACAGTCACGCTACAGTGTAATGTCACATTGCTTCCCGGACCTTACCTTGCCATATTATTTATTTTATTTTTTTCCTTCAAGTTTAACCAGTTTCCACCCAGGCCAATTCTGACTTTTTTTTTTCTCCTACATGTTAAAAATCCGCATTTTATTTTTATGTTTTTGCTAGAAAATTACTCAGAACCCCCCAAACATATGTGAGTTGTGGTATATGTATGTATATATATATATATATATATATATATGTATGTGTGTGTGTATATATGTGTAATATAAATATATATATATGTGTATGTATGTGTATATGTGTATATATATATATATATATATATATATATATAATGTATATGTATGTGTATATATTTATTTGGAGACCCTAGAGAATTAAATGGCTATCATTGAAATCATGTCACAGGGTTTTTGCGCAGCAATTTTTCAAAACCAGTTTTTGGTGAAATACTTAATGCAAAAAAAATATATAAAACCCATTTTTAATTTTTTTTTTTTTTTTTTGTAGAATATAAAATGTCATGCCGGCACCCAAAATGTCACTCTTTAGAATTGCTCACGGAATGGCACCAAACTATGGTACTAAACTTCCGTATGTGACGCCTAAATTTAAAAAAATTTTTTTTTACAGGTTACCAGTGTAGCGTTTCAAGGGAGATCCAGTGCTAGAACTATTGCTCTCGCTCTAACATTTGTGCCAATACCTCACATGTGTGGCATGAACACTGTTTACATATGCGGGTGCGACCTACGTATGCACTTGCTTCTGCGTATGAGCACCAACAGTTTGAGCAGTGCTTTACAAGTTAGTGCAGACAGTACAGTTACAATACAGGAGTAATCGGAGGGCCCTGCTCGTTAGAGCTTACAATCTTTTTATTTCAATTTTTTTAATAATTTAAAATTAGTTTTTTTGATCAGTTTTATTCCTATCACAAGAAATGTAAACATCTTTTGTGATAGAAATAAGGCATGATGGGTACTCTTTATGGAGAGATCTGGATGATGCCTGTAGCTGCAGGCATTAGCCAGATATCCCCACTCAGTCTATAATGTCATGCGAACGAGAAGTGGTAAAAAAAAAAAAAACTTCATTAAATTCTATGCTCTACACCGAGCCAAGATGCACTGAATTGCAATTGGATTGCAGCAGCTGTACGGATACAGCTGCTTCTCTCAATTTGCCAGCCAACAGTGTGTGTTTGGGGCCACTCACACACCACTTTGCGAGCAGCGGTTGTGCGCGTGCAGCCACTCCAGCCCAATGGGAATGCATGGAATAGGTGTATTCCTCTGCAGTTAAAACAGCTTTCGCACAGGTGTATGCTGCACTATGCCTGTATGAACAAGGCCTTACTGTACTTTAAATGCAGTACCTGACCCGGGAACATAGACAATGGTGTTTCTTCATATCCTTGTGTTGAGCACTGCAGCTCAAAGCGCCTAATGCCAATGAACCCTTAGCCCCTGTTCACACCGGTGCGAGTTGACGTGATTTGACAGTTGTCGGCAATGGAACCATTCAAATTAGTGCGACTCAAACTTTGCCATGCTGCACCGAATTTAAAAAAAAAAAAAAAAAAGGTTCCTGCACAAGTGAAGTAGCAGCAATGTGAACCAGGGCTTAGTTACAAAATGCATAGGCTGAGTTTACTGTTTGTGAAAACATGTAAAAAAATTATCAGTGAATCCTGACAAAAAGACAGCTATGTTATATGTAAATCCTAATTTTCCTCATTAAAAATTTAACTTGCCTCTAGCCTTTCATCTCCTTGGCGTTGAAACCAGACATGGTTTTTAAAACTGGAACGGGGGGGAGAAAAGTCTAGATCTTTATATAAATTCAGCAGGCTATAATTGATGAGCTACTGAGCATTTTAAAGCAGAGTTCCACCCGTTTTTTAGTTTGTTAAAAGTCGTCAGCTACAAAAAGTGTAGCTGCTGCCTTTTAATAAACAGGCACTCACCTGTCCCACGGTCCAGCAATGTGGCCGCCCGGAGCCTCGCTCCTCTCCCCCCTCCCGCGCTGGTGCCATCATAGCAACTGTGGGCACCCGGCTGTGGCGGCTTCACGGCTGGCCGCGCACTGTGCATGTGAGAGTCATGCTGCACTCTGCTAGTGGGCAGGCAATCTTCTGGGACATGTGACGTGTCCCAGAAGATTGCAGGGAGAAGAGTTGCCGCCTAGGTGGCCAAGAGCAGGAAGGAGCAAGTCACACTCTAAACCAGGTAACCCCCCCCCCCATCAGGAGGAAAAGGAGTGCTTAACCTCCCTGGCGGTATGATTATTTCAGTTTTTTGGTGCTGAAAGCGATACCATTATTTTGCATGGAAATTTGGTGTTTTATATTGTAGGCCTGTAATTCTTATGAATAACTCACTTAAATCTGTCCAAACAAGAGTCTAGTAGACATCCCGGGTATGATAAAGTTTGAAAAACAAAATCATAAATTATAATATAATAAACTATAAATAATTTTAAAGAAATAATAGAATGATTCAATAATGTAATCCAATCAAAAACACTGAAATTTTCTCAGTTGCAGAATTGTCGCTGTCATTACTTTCAGTGTTTGATGACGGATTTCCCCACAAATCACTATCGCTCAATTCTGCAAGTGATTCTAATTTATTATCGGTGTTTTCTAGCTGGTCTAAACCTGCTTTTGATGTAAAGGGACAGTTTTGGTTGCTATGGACAATCTCCAGTTTCCAGACAAAAAACTGTTTTTATAATATAAAACTGCATGCAGGGCACTGGAGAAACGCCTAGGGACAAAAGGGAGTTGAAATAATTTGATACAGTAATGTAATTTGTAAGATTACAGTATACTGTATGTATTGTGTGTTTTTTACTTTTTGAATTTGGCGCTGTTCTCCATTCCCGTGCGTTGCAACGCTCGCAGGGAACGGAGCCCGGGCACAGTGATAGATCGAGTGGAGGACGGCTCGCTCACACTGCGGGGAGACATCGCAGGATCCTGGGGACGTAGGTAAGTAAGTTCTTCCTGGATCCTGCGATGCAATCCTGAGTCTGGCTCGGGGCTACTGCCTTTGGTACTGAGAATCCACCCCGAGCCAGACTCGGGAATACCGCCAGGGAGGTTAAAGCAGAAGTTCCACTTTTGGGTGGAACTCCGATTTTTAAAATGTGGTGTCCATTGAAAGCAAGTGCGTTTTTTTTTTTTTTTTTATATCCCCCCCCCCCCAATTATATGTCTTGTTTACATTTCCCAGGTTTAATAACAAACTTGGTAGTAGAGTAGAATTTTCCTTATCTGGTAAATGCTGTTTTGATAAGGGCTACAAACTTTTTTTTTTTTTTTTTCCCCTCAAGCATAAACCTATTTAACACTGTTTTTTTACCTATACACAGGAGTACAGACATGTTTAAAATTATGTGCTGAGAGAAATATGTTGGAATATTTACTATTATATAATACTATTGCTGACCTACCTCCTAAAATACTTTTTGCCTTTCTAATGCTGATTAGTGGATGGGCTCAAGATGTTCAGAGTTCATTTTAATTCACTGACTGCAGACTCGATTTAATGTATTGAAGCCAGAGTCGGCCAAGCAGCTAACATCTCCCGAAAGAGGTTAGCAGTAACGGCTGTTGTATTTCTGTCATGGTATTAGCCTTTTAGATATACAGTAATACATGTTTTAACTGATCTTCCTGACATTGCACTTGAGAGGTTAACTTTCGTGTGGTTCATATGGGAAAACAGAAATCCCCTATGAGACTTGTGTAAACATAATTGAATCTTACAGGAGGAGGCTCTAACTCCCTTGAATCTGTGTGCCATTATTGACAAGTGGTTTAAATTGATGGTGTGCATCCCATGTGGTATCTGTACTTGGTACTAGAGTTTCTAAGTTAGCCAGCTCCTCCTCATATCTATGTATTGTGTGACACGCATCAGTCGTTCGGGGGCTTTTAGTATTCTTTCTTTGCCAGTAGCAATTGAAACATCTTTTTGGCACCTGGCCTTACTGAAGTGCTCTGAATTTTACCCCTGGTTTCTTTTGCACAGATCTTGGCTTGTTGCACTGCTAATAATTTATTTCTTGTTAGAATTGATGTATTCTCCTGGGCACCCTAGGATGAGCAGTGTTTTTTAAAGGGTATATTTTTGCATCGACTTTGTGGAAGTATGTGGCATTAGTTTTTGAATCACTTCAGCTGTCTAGTTCTGTGGTGCATGGTTTTGTTTGGATAGTGATTCTGACTGGAATCCAATGAAATCCAAGAAGAGGTAAGAAGTTCAAGGATTTATCTACTTTTCTGTTAATCTATTTCTCTTAGGGTGAGCTAAAGGATTTAAGACTTTCTGCCAGCCTTGTTGTCTGTCCTCTACTTTTTGTTGTATATGCAATTAAATATATAGGTAAATTTATATATTTCCTGCGGTGTTAACTTTTTCTAATTTTTGTATGTTTTTTTTTTTTTTTTTTATTTTTTTTTTGTGTGTGTTACGTCGAACGCAAGAAAATAGGAAAAGCCGTAAATTGTATTTCTATTGCATTTACCACAGTTGTATATGCTCTAGTATCCGGAAAGACCCCTATTTTGTAGAAAAAAAACTCTAGACATCCTTTTCCTTCAGAGCTAAAAAAACACATTTACAGAAAATTCCACAAGATGGAATTCTGGAAACCACCAGCTCTTTTGTAAACCTATAATGTTAAAAATTAAAGAACAGTGTTGTTAATTTCGGTGTAAAACTATAAAGAAAACATAATTTACAGATAAAAAAAAAAAAAAATTAAAGTACCACATTAAACATGTAAATGGTTTTCAGCGACGGCCGTGATGTTCAACTGCAGATGCAGCTTTATTTTCTACAGCTCTATCAGCATATGTTTTTCTAAAGCAAACCTTCACAAAAGGGTTATACAAACGACTGTTCTCTATACAGGTCTGTTCTAGAGGTCCTATGATCGCAAGCAACATAAAAATGTCATGTAGCAATATTGAGAACTTTTTTTTTAAATGGCATAAAAAATATTTTTTGTATGTATTTGCCAGGAATGGAGACTAGGGAGCAGATCTTTAAACAGTCAAGGCACTGCTTTCAGAGTTACAGCAAAACAGTTAATAAGTGCATGTTATCTGCACACATGCGCACATTTACTTTTTTCCAGTGTATTTACATTATTTTTTTTTAATCTAACACAACTATTTTTGTAATCACAAGGTATAGATCATCTTAAATGTTTACAGGGCTTGACAAACGCTTTCCTGTATTTAATGGACATTCAAATAATATTGGACTCTCCTAGAAATTAATAGGTTTTAAATTCCCCAATTTAAATTAAGATGTGGACTTGGCAATTACCAATAGATTTTCACATTACTAACATATTTTGTAGCAACCAGGAATAACAGTACTATGTACGATGCTAGTGTGCAATTATGTCAATGTTGCATTTTACTGCCTGCAGAGAACTCTTCAAAGCATATGTTCTGTGTTAATCCTCCCTTTTCAAACAGGTACCCAATTAGTGCAGTTACACTTTTTTTTTTTTTTTTAGCTGATGTATGCCTTGCTAGGTGCATGCACATGAGCGATTCTGCCAAGCCTGATCAGGCTAAAGAAATCTCAACACTACAGCGGCCAGTCTTCTTATTGATAGTGTTGGGGCTAATTGCAAGGAAGAAAAAAGGAGAAATGTTTAGGCACTGGTAATATGGTTACAATAGGTGCTCTGCAAGATGCTCACATTCCTTGTAAAGACACTCATTGTCCTGTTATGATATAAAGTATCTTTTTTATGCTTGATTTTTTTATTTTATTTTTTGAGGTTTTTGGTAAAAAAAAATTTTTTGTCCATTTCAATAACACAAATTAAGTGTGATCCATCCGCTCTATTCATTCTCAATTTTTTTTTTAATAGAATGCTCTGGAAAGTATTACAATACCTAAAGGCAATACTTTATTATCACTACTTTTCAAGTAATGGCGACGGTCAGCATGCTTGCCTTTCTGTATTTGTGTCTTTGAGACCTTTGTGTGTATGCATGTATGACTTTGGCAAAGACATTAGCTTATATGGGTGGTTATGTATACTGTAAAGTGCTGCATACACTGCTGCTGCTGTATAGAGAACATACATGTGGTTGTACTACTTTTTCACTTGAAAAAACAGTATAGTCCTACTGATAATGAAGAGGGGAAAAAAAATCTCTGTACCCATATTGGTATATTTTGCCGCTTTGCATCTCCACCTATGACTAGAGCTCTTTGTTCTTAAGAAGGAAAAAAAATGTAAAAACAAGGCTTTCTTTTCATATTGTTTTGCAACGATGAATTTATTTATTTTGACAGTCCTTTGGGCAATAAAATGTAAGAAAACTAAACACACACTTTTTGTTGTTTTTTGAGCATTGTTGGGTTAAAAATATAGTGTTACTGCAGATAAACCGTGCATATTTTATTCTGTAATTTGTCCTATTAAAAATTGCACTAAAATTATGATTCTGGTACAAAGCATTGCAAAGGTATTTTACAAATGAAATCAGATTTTTTTTTTTATTTTGTGCTTTTGTTTTTTTAGACTTTGATAAATGTATAAAATGAACAAAACAAACGTTAAAAAGTTTAAATACTAATGGTTAAAAAAATAATTAACAAAATAAATGGAAAAGGAGAATAAGGAATTAGGGCTGATTAGAGTAAACTATGGGTTAATAAGGGGTTAAATGGGGAATATGTAAAAAAAAAAAAAAAAAAAGTCGGTGACATCTGTAGATTAGAATTCATCCCTTTGATCTACAGATGGGTGAACAAGTAACTGTTAAATTGTATCTTTCTGTAGGGCAAAGTGTTATTTATAAATGCTAAACAAGGTCAGACTGCTTGCTCTTTATTTCTTTTTCCTTCTCTGTGTACACAATGCTTGACTAATCAAAGCCAACAGTTATTGGGTGGGGGTGTTGGGTGGCAAATGGGCAGAGAGACTGGATGTGCTTCACAAGTCCTGTGTAGAATGATGACCCATTTTTTGGGCATTTCTAGCGTGCCCAAGTATGCAACTAGTTGGGCCTCATGCACACTGGACGCTATAAAAAGAGTAAGCAAGTAGAGTTATCTGTAGAATTAGTTTTGCACTGTTTTTTGCAGTAGCGTTTTGCAGCGTGTGTGTTTTGCTAAAAACTATACTCCCACAAAAGTTTATTGCTCAAGAACCTTGATAAACGCAGAATAGACACATTTTCAGCGTTTTAAAGCTTTTGTCACAGAGCGTTTTTACAGCTGTAAAATGCCTCTCAAAACCCACTAAATCTGGGTTTTTTTTCCAGCTAGAAAATGCCCCAGTCAAAAACTGCTGCTGACAGCCTATGTGTGCATGAACACATCTTACTGTTAAGATTAAGTGCTTGTCGGTTTGCTCATGATAAAAAGTGAGTTTTAATTCCTTACATAGACCATGGCGGCAGCAGCAATATATATTTCTTTTTTTGTGTGTTCAATTTTTCTTTTCGCCTCTTAGCCTAGGTTCACACTGTCTGCAGGTTAGAAATTGTGCGCGTTCTGCTGAACTCGCATGATTTCATACCCGCATGTCAGTCTGACTTCGGGAGCGATTTCAGAGACCTCTGTGTGGGTTCCTGCAGGAACTATTTTTGGCAGTCTGTACGGCGCCGAAAAGTCAGCAGTGCACCGATTTCACACGGTGCTATTGCCGGCAATAGCTGCAAATTTGGCATGCGATTTGACATTTGGGCTTAAAGTTGAAAACGAACCCTGCTTTTTCAGCTGCTTTCTATTGGCATTCTTTGTAAAATCCAAACATATAATGCCAACCTTGCAATGGGCAAAATAAAGAGCTTCCTCCATGCAGCTTCCTCCATACTTTTAGAAAGCAACGTATTTAAAATTATTTTCAAAGCTAAGTGAAGCTATCCTTCATTCTGACTAGTTTTTACTTTCTTTATGGAGGCTTTATTTCCATGACCTGGGACCAAAACCTTTCCCACTTGCCCCATGATGGTGCCTTAATGAGTAATCTCAGACAGGGCAGAGAAGCAAGATAACTTATTCTGTCTACCACTCTTAAAGTGGTTCTAAGCTCAAAATGTTTTTTTAACTCATGTACTAACTGCATGAAGGTAAAAAAAAAGCTCCTTACAGCCCAACCTAGTCATTCTCATAAACACCTGAGTTATTGATCTAGCACTGTCCTGGCTGCATCACGTCTTGTCTCTTCCTGGTCTCACAGGAGACACTGAGAGCAGTGGGAATCATAGGCTGCTGCTGTCAGTCAAACTTCTATGAGGAGGGAGTGGGTCGTGGCTTACCGGCACTTTGCATGTCTTTGAATGCTCACAGCCTGGTTTGGGAGCTTGCCTGTATGGGTGCCCCTATAAAACCTGGCTTGCTAAGGTGGCACCTGGAGAAAGTGGAATGGATAGTACTGGTGGGGGACTGGAAATATATATTCTTTATTATTACCCCTTTAAGCTGGCCATACATTAGAAGAATTTTATTTTGATAACTTTAGTTTCAGGACCACTCCTTCTATTCTGAAAACACTAATAGGGGTGAATTTTATGTTCATTTGCTTCTTTAGTGACAGAAAATTTTGAAAGAGCAGGATGGAAGTTCAGTGCATGCAGTTTTCTTTTGAGAGGTGCCATTCATTCCAAAACTGAATGTTAAAAGCAAACAAAATTGCAAGTGCCTTTTATTTTTACCTAGTAGTCTCTTGGTTTACTCCTCTGTATCTTTGGTAGCCATGCTTGTCACTGGGCATGGACTTGAATCATGCCTGTCTTTGATGTTAAGTGGGAGTTGGTGGGATTAGTAGATTACAGAAGAAAGCTATGTTTTTCTGCTTTCGTTTCACATCAAAGGAAGTAACAAAGACCTTGACTTTCCGGCAGGATTAGAAGGCATTTCCTGTACTTGCTGAAAAAGCTGTTAGCCTGAAAACCTTAATTTCTAAGGGACTGGTAAACTGCAGAATGGAAGATATATATTTCCTGTATAGATGTGCAATCAGTGTGTTTGCCCAATTTAATCTAATTGAGGTGTGTCTGTATGTACGTGTGTGTATGTGTGTATATAAATTGTTGCAGTCGGCACTTTTTTGATCCCTGAGGATGCGCTAAAGCATGAAACGCATGCTCATTCGTTCATTGACAGACACAGCCTTCTTTATTGATAACGATAGGGATATATCGCCTCCGCAGGAGTAGGACTAGACAGAACAGAAAAACAACACTTGGCCACTCCTCAGTCAGTATATAACCCCCTCCTTGCTCTAGGTATTCAGTTTTGTTTCTGCCTAGTCAGGAGTAAGGACTTGGTTCCCTGCTGGGATCGCTAGTCCTGGGAATCTTTGTTTATTTTCTTTTTGCTTTTCCTGGATTTTTTTTTTCTGGTGAGTTCTCCAATCAACTGCTGGGCTGGGCTACAGACTGGACACTTGGTCCAGGGGTCACCTCAGTCTGGCCAGCGAGCGCGTGCAGACCGCAGCTACGCTCTAGGTCGGCTGTGACACTGGACAGGGGCTGGCCCTGTGAGTTAAACGTCTCGCGAGGTCGCATACGACCGGGTCTCGGCCTGTGTTGCAGCGTTCCTCATGGCCGACAGACCCCCCACTTTGGCACGGAGGATCTGTCCGATCGCTGGAGAGGTAAGTAGTCCCCTCCTCTCCTTCCCTGGAGTGGTGTGGGACGCGGGTACTCCCTGGGGTGGTCGGACCCTCGGGGGTTCTCCTCCACCCCCTCCCCTCTTTCCCGGGTGAGGCCCAGGCTTCCGGCCTAGGGACTTTTTGGCACGCACTGCCCTTTTTTCCACCCTCGGGTTTGTATTGGGGGGTATCTGGTGGTTAGGCCTGGGAGTCGGGGGATCGGATGTCCTGCTGACTAATTTAGGATGCGGCTTTGTGGCCTACCAGCTAGGATGGGTCCGCTCGCGGCCGGCGTTCGAAAATTTAAGCCAAGTGTCCATCCAGGGCTCAGGGTCAGTGCTTGCGGCGGGCGGCCAAAAATTTAGCCCGCGGCCTACCTCAGGATTGGCCCGGTCGTCGTCCTCCTCCGACCCCCCCCCCCTGCGGGCGGCCAGAAATTTAGGCTGCGGCTTTGGTGGCCTGCTAGGCCTCGTGGCGGCCCCGTTTCCTGAGGATCAGCCCGGTCATCCCCGGTGCTGATTCGGGGGTGACCGGGCTGCGGGCGTCCAGAAATTTAGCCGGCCGTGGCTTCGGTGGCCTGCTAGGCCTCGTGGCGGCCCCCTTTCCTGAGGGGTGGCGCTGCAGGGGTCTGGGCCTAGCCTGTTGCCCCTGTGAGGGGTACCAGCCGTTATCCCCTATGTGGGCCCTGACTTTTTGGTACAGCGTTTTAGGCAGGTAGCTTAGTATAGGGCACTCCTGCCCTCCCCTACCTCCCCTGTTGAACACTCCTATCTGTCTTTGCCGCATGGATGTGGCCACCTTGCAGGCTGGTGGCCACGCTCCCTATCCTGTTAGGGAGTGAGGATGACGGCAGAAGGGCTCAAAGGGGCGCTGGTTGTCGCACTTGTTACATCTGTGCGGGAACCTTTTCAAGATGGGGGATGCAGTGGTGGCTGTGGGGAGGGGCCGGTACCCTCTCGGATAAGCCGGCGTGCGTGTCTCTCTTTCTCTCTCTGGCTTCTAAGGGCCCAGCTGGCATTCCTGGAGGGGGAGCAGAACTCCCCTGCCTTTGCTGCCAGGGACCTATTGGGTAGGCGCTGCGGTGCGTCCGCTATGCCTCTTGGCCGTAGTTCCCCTGGTTGCTGAGTTTGTTGCCTCAGTGGTGCTTAGACATGTATTTTGGGCGGCTACTCTGAATGACTTCATGTCGCGTCTTGAGTTTGTCCGGTTATAAGATAGTCTTCCAGACTTCTCTGATCCTTTGCGAATCTACATGTGGGTGTTGGGTCTGATGCACAGTTCCATGTAGGCTCCCTTTGGGGAGATCCTGCCATAATTGGACAAATACCAAAGGTCTCTGAACAATCGGATTCGGCTCAGTCAGGAAACCAGAGGTTCCCTAGTCTGGTGGCTTCGTTCTCCGGTTCCTCAGTGGGGAAGATCCTTTATCCCCTTGTATTGAACAGGGTGACCACCAATACTGGTCTGTCCGGGTAGGGAGATGTCCTGCGACTGAGCTCGGCTCGGGGTCGTTGGACATTGGTGGAATTCAGACTACAGGGTAATATCCTGGAACTTCAATTGATCAGACTAGGTCTGGATCACGGACGGGTCGACTTCGGGGGCTCCTAGTAAGGATCCAGTCGGACAGGGCAACAGCGGTGGCTTATGTCCCTCACCAGGGTGGGCCAAAAAGGCTGTTGGTGACCTTGACTGTTGCCAGTAGCCCCCTCCGGTAGGCAGAACGTCTAGTTCTGGCCCTTTCCGACGAACACATTCCAGGAGTGGAATGCTGTCAGACTGATACCTCAGTTGGGCCATGGGGTGGGCCTTTCTCTGGACCGTGTTTTCGTCAGATTTGTCCTCGTTCCTTTTAGGTGGCTCCATTTCCAACCTCCATTTACAGAGGGATGAGCAGGAATAGGCCTCGAGTACCATAGAGGGCCAGGTGTTGGCCTGGGCGGTCTTCTTCACCATCTCCGGGTCTCGCACTCCCTGGTGCGTGCCTTTTTGTTCAAGGGGTTAGACATCTGTTTCCACCAGGGCGGTTTCTTTCACCGCCGTGGGATCTGAACTTGGTTTTTTTGGTTCTTTAAAGGCCTCTCTATCTTTCTCTCAAAATATTCGGGAGGTTCCACTACCTACTCTATCTCAGAAGGTGGCCTCTTGGTGGCTATCACCTCTACTCGCAGGGTGGCATTATCTTGTTGTTCACTTGACCCAGGTTAGGGTGGTGTTTGGTTCTTTTTTTACAGAGTCCCGTCCTTGGATTTCCATTTGAATAAGGACAATGGGTTGGCTCCTTGTTTCCCTGGTCAGCACATCCTAAGGAATTGGCTTTATTTGGCTTGGATGTGTTTTGGGGGATGCGTTTTGGTCTGGATGGATCGGACAGATTATGTCTCTGGGCTATTCTGTCAGGGATCGTTTTCCTCCTTTCCCGGTTATGGCGCATTCTTCTCGGGCACTTGGTGCTTCTTGGGCCCTCTGTCATCAGGTGGCCGTTGAGCAAGTTACCAAGTGTACATTTTCACAAGTTCTAGGAAGTAGATGGTTTGGCATCTGTGGATGCCTCTTTTGGCCGCAAGCTTTTTTTGCAGGCCGCTGCTTAGAGGGTCTATTCCCTCCTTGAAGGGGTATCGTCCAGGTTGGATTCCAGCTTGTCCTGGGTGAAGTTCCTGTTGGCTCTTGTATTAGTTTTGGGATTGTTTTCCCAGCCCTCATGTTGGCACTGCTTTTGGGATGTCCCTATCACGCCTAGTCCTACTCCTGCGGAGGCGATATAACCCTATCGTTATGAATAAAGAAGACTGTCTGTCAATGAATTTAGAGAAACTGATTTTACGGTAAGTAAAAAATTCTATTTTCCTGTATAGACGTGCAATGCATTGCAGTGCATTTTCCCAATTTAATCTAATTGAGGTGTGTGTGTGTATGTGTGTATTTGTGTATATAAATTGTTGCAGTCAGCACTTTTTTGATGCGCTAAAGCATGGAACTCAGTGGCTAGAGTTTTGGGTGGTGATGTCACACTGCCACATTTACCACATGCGTGACGGACACATTTTTATATCTGGCTCTGTTTGCGGAGCATCTATCCCATACGGTCACTCTGTTCATGCACCCTGGACTGTGAAGATCTGGTCAGTGGAGCAGTTTTAAAGGGACCACTTGCGTGAGAGAGCTTTTGTCTCGGTGATTAGAATTTATCACTGCCACATGTTCTTTCAATTTTTGGCAGCCACATGTTCTGGTGAGTGTGGTGTGTTGGTGGCTTTGGCACCGTGGATTTTCACAGTGTTATTCTCGCAGCTTGAATAAAGTTAAGGAGGAATTTATGCACTATATGTTCAGGAATGGATGGACTTATTATACACCTTGATTTATGGGCTATTGATTCTCTTATTTGTGTAATTTTTCAGTTTTTTTACATTCTGAGTTCTCTCTTATATTTTTCTTTTTGAAGTCTTTCCACTGATTAATAATATATATTTTTAGATAGTTAAAATTTGTTTAACGCTACACCCATATATCTTTACATATGAAGAAAGATTGCTTTGGTCCAAATTGACTGACTGGATCCTCTACGAGGATGGTTGGTTACTTTTCAACTAAAACAGTTACCGGCTAATCAAAATATCTATAGTGCAGTGAATTTCAGAAATTATTTTAAAATTGAAATTAACATATTTGTAAGGCTAGCATATTAGCCTTTTTACCCCAAAATTTGGGCAGGGATGCATTTTCTCTTGACGTTTAATAAATGTTGCTTGTGTGGAACTCCATTTTATTTCTCTAGTTTAACTGTACACTTTATTTTATTTTTTTTTTTCCCTTTTAGTTCTCGGTCTCGCTCAAGATCTTATTCGCCTGGGTATGGTAGAGAGAGAAATTATCCAAGAGTTTATCAAAATCGTGACTTCAGAGGGCATAACAGAGGTTATAGAAGACCATACTATTTCCGCAATCGTGGAAGAGGATTTTATCCACGTGGTCAGCATAATCGCGGTGGATATGTAAATTATCGCCCTAACTGGCAGAATTACAACCGCCAACAATATAGTCCCCGTAGGGGTCGGTCTCGTTCTCGCTCCCCAAAAAGGAGATCACTCTCTCCTAGGTCCAGGAGCCACTCAAGAAACTCAGACAAGTCATCCTCTGATCGCTCCAGGAGGTCTTCCTCCTCTAGGTCTTCCTCTAATCACAGTAGAGTGGAGACTAAACGTAAATCAAAAAAGGAGAAGAAGAGTCATTCAAAGAATCAAAGAAGCTCTGTCCAGGCAACAGATGATGACTCAAAGGAACAATCTGCATCGGTAGCTGATAATGATGATAAAACAGAAGGTGGCAAGACATGGCAGGATATGGAAGCTTATGATACAAGTCCTGTACGCCAGCACAGTCCTGAAGAACGTGCACCAACCGTTAAAAGCTCTGTGCAATCTGTAGTGGTGAGACGCTGCTCTCCCAGGCCAAGTCCAGGGCAAAAACCCAGTCCTTCTTCCCCCTCTGTATTACAGAGTGGTGGCACTTTCAGGTCATCATCTCGCCAGAGTCCTTTTGATCACAGCTTGAGCCCACCAAGAAAGAGTCCTATGACCAAGAGCCCACCCACAATGGGTTCGCTCTATGGAAGTCAAAAAGAAGAGGGCAGATCTGGAGAGTTGACTGCACCAATTGGCACTGGATATAAAAGGTATACTTTGTAGGATTATGATCACTCTTAAGTATAGCTCAATTTACACTGCTTACCTGTATTGAAAACTTTAATATATAATGTTGTACATGTGTAACCTTTTTCTATTGATTTAGTTTAGATGGCTTTGCTGTGCAATTTGATAATCCTAATATATATGTCCAATGGTATGCAAAACCAACTACGTTAATGTTCATGTCTAGAAATACATCGGTTACATTTTAGGAATGTGGCTACCCAAGAATCTAGTAGATGTCTCTTCCCTGTGATATTTTCTAAAGTTACATCTACATGTTACCCAGATGCATGTTAACTACTCCTACCCTCTACATAAGCTGGAATGTAAAACCAACATAAATCCCACTTAACCTTCTATGTTGTGCGCAGTTGCTTTTAGTTGGTGTAAGCATTTTTTTTTTAAATTGCTGTATATAATATAATATTTGGTCTACATAATCCTGTGCTTGCCGCACTCCATGATTTGTTTTTTTCCATAGCTGGTTTCTCCTTCCATCAGTTAAAAGCTGAAACAGTTGCTACTTGAAGTACGCTGTGTTCACATCTATGTGTGTAAAAAAAAAAAAAAAAAAGCTTTTGACGGGTTTATTAAATTGCACATTGCAGTGCCTTATTGTAGTCATAAACCATCTTTTTAGCGCATCAGAGTGGGCAGCAATGAACGTTGCTATATGGTTTATTACTAGGGGTGACTGCATGCCATAACACGGATCTCCAAACGACAGCCCTCCACCTGTTGCGGAACTACACGTCCAATGATGCATTGTAAAACTTTGACATTGTAGTTCCTGAACAACTGGAGTGCCATAGTTTTGAGACCCCTGCCATAACGGATTGCACTGTTATAAAGTTCCTTTTTTACTGGTTCTGCCACATCATGGGAATGGTGTTTTTTCAGATAAATGCATGTGACGGTACTCTCAGGGCCCATTCACATCAGCAGCACTTGCAAAAATGTGTTGATTGGCTGTTCTTCCTAACTTCTCCTTTCTATTTTCTGCTGGTTCAGATAAAATGTGTTCCATGGGTGGCCTGATGTCCACCTGGCTCAATAAACCACGGTCTGAAGATCAGAGGTGCTGTGCAGAAAGTGGTCAGCTGAACAGTGGCAGTCACTGTTCAGGTATTCTGGCAGCCATGGGAAGTTTAGTTGGGGATAAAGAGGTGTGTGTTTTTTTTTTTGTTGTTTTTTTGCAACGTGTAAATGCATGCAAGTGCGCCACAATGTGCATAAATGCAAGAGCCAG
This sequence comes from Lithobates clamitans, assembly GCA_037952925.1. Lineage (NCBI taxonomy): Eukaryota > Metazoa > Chordata > Amphibia > Anura > Ranidae > Lithobates > Lithobates clamitans. The sequence continues at coordinate 3,361,134 of JBBGZY010001374.1, read as the reverse complement.
AATAGTGGAGTAAAGTGTTTTGTTTTTTAAACAAACATGTCAAACTTGCATGTTCTGTGCAATAGCTTTGCAGAGCATCCCCATCCTCTTTTTTTGGGTTCCCTGCCAGCACTCCTGGCTCCTCCTGAGTGCTCCCATTGCAATCCGGCTTGCTCCTGAGCCATGCTCATGTTTTTCCATTGAGAGACACACACACTTACACACTTGGCCCCGCCACCTGCTCCCCCCCTCATTAGCTGTAATTGACAGCAGCATGAGCCAATGGCTTCCACTGCTCTTTCTGAGCCTGTGAGGAGAAAGCAGCGATGCTGCTCTCCTGCATTGACATCAGGCTCAGGTAAGTATGGGGGGGGGGGCTGCACACAGTTTTTTTTTTTTTTTTTTTAACAATAATGCAGAGAATGCATTAAGTTAAAAAACCTTCTGCCTTTAAAACTTCTTTAATACCAGTAGTGAAGGTAAAAAAAAATATATTGCATCATATTTAAAATGCAACACAGCGTATGAATGCATGTTGGCACACGTGTGTTTAATGCATACTTTGTGCTGTGACTGGTCCCCTAAAGTCCTTTTATCTGGTAACCTGTTTGAGTCAATTCATTTACGTTAGATCGATCTCTTATTACAAGTTTCTTCAAACTTGTGTTAATGCATGAGCTTTAGTAAGTGTTGACAAGCCTTCGTGCACTCCTTTCACGATGCTGTTCAGCATCTGAATAGATTTTTTCTGATATTACAATCAGTAGCTTATAATGGAGTTTCTGTACGAGGTGATGTCACTGCAGAATGCTTGGGACATATCCAATCACTGTGTTGAAGCAGTACTTCAGAGAAAAATATTTTTGACTGTTTTTCTCTAAGGGAGAGGAGAGCCGAGATACTCCCTCACCTAATCGTCCGATCTTTCCAGCACAAGACCAGTCGCTGCCACATCCTATCCCAGCCCATAACTCCCCCCCACCCACAGTGGGCTGTTTGTAATGTCATCATGCCCATAGAATGGTTCTGGATGTGAGGACACAGTAATAGTCTGCACTTGACGTGGGGAGTGCGGTTTTCTAAAGGATTGGATGCAGATAAGCTCTGTGTTCACCTTTAGCCAAAATGAGCCATTAGCCCACTGCATGGGGAATCCCCCCAAAGCTCGTTTCCATTCTACACTCCTGTAACCCGTTTTCAGCAGACAGCGGGTTTAAGCCTGATGTTGGCCCATGTCACAGAGCCAGTTCATGCTGGGGCAAGATCGCGACAAAGTCAGGATTCGTCCACATGCCTGGACCGGCACACAGCTCAGCCTCTGTGTGCCATTGACAGCCTGAACCGGCCGCTCCCAACCCCTTCACAGCCCAGCATTCTTGTGAGCGTGGGGGTGCAGAAAGTCAGTGACTGACAGTAACCAGCTCTCATGTCACGGAGCTCTGAGAACTGCAATCAGCGGTGATTGCTTGGTTCTCAGTCTTAGAGCTGGCAGGGGACAGATGCAGCATCAGACTACCACTACCTCCACCTAGGTAAGTATCTTTTTTTTTAATCTAAATTTCTTCCCACGTTCACACTGACAGCAGGAATGAATTTGTGAGTTCAGCTGAACTCGCACAACTTCATTCCTGCATGTCAGTCCTTTCTTCGGGGGTGATTTCAGAGACATCTGTGTGGGTTGCTCACAGATGTCTATGGAAATTGCACCCGAAGTCGCCAAAAGCTGTACAAAAACTACTTTTGGGAATCTGTGTGGTGCCGCAAATGTGGAGTCGCACCGATTCGGACGGTGCAATTGCTGCTGATTTGGCATGCAATTTGACATGTCAAATCGCTCCAATGCCAACCTAGGCTAAGAGCTGATAAATTACTAATGTACATTGAAATGTTATAAATATTGATTTAGTCTTAGAAGGAAATTCTAAATGTGTGGCCTGTGTAAAATAAATTCCCATGTGTGCAATAAAGTTTGTCCTAAAAGGTGTCTGTTTTCAAGAACTGTACCTAGATGTGAACAAATCCTTATTGAGACTTGTGAATAATTCTACAATTATGTTGGTTCTGGGGGCAACATTCTCCCCCCCAAAAAAAAACCTTGACTGTAGTTTTGGCCAGACTAATAAAAATGTTTTCCTTTTCCAAGTTTTTTTATATATATATTTTTGTTTTTATTTTATTTACAGTGTGCAGGCAATTTTTAAACCCTCTAGGAGACTTTCAGCAATGTTCAAGTATTTTTTAGCCTGTTGAGGCTTTCTTTTCCAGTTTGTTTTTAAAGAGAATCGCTCCGCTGCAGAGGAGAAAAAAAAATCATGGTCTTAAATTCAGACCAAATAACATAATATAAAAAGCACATTCAAAAATGCTGTTCTACCAAGTTCAGGTTGGTAAAGTGACTCAAGTAGCTTGGATGAAAGCATAAATTCTATTTAGGATCACGTTATAGGTTTAGGACAAACCGTGGTAAGTAACTGGTTTTAACTGCGCACAGATGGGTATTGTATGTGAATCATTGTTTCATCCTAAAGCAGCAGCTCCACTGGGTGAGGAAAAATTTTGGCCACCACACTGTAACGCAGAGGGTTCAGTAAAAACCAGGCAAACCAAATAATGGTATTGAGTGTTTAATTTTATTTTTTTCCTCGCTTTATAAAGGAAAGAAGATCTCAGTGGTTTAGTTGTGGATTGCATTCCCACATGAGCTATCAATGACGAAATAAATCATGGAATTTATAATATGGACTGTTTAATGTTCTTGCATCTAATGATAAAATTACTGAAGGGTAAAATGGAAATATTTTAATTCAGGAATTGATCCAACCCTTGCGGAGTCGAGATAAAAACATCTTTTTTTCTCCTGTGAAGCAAAATTGGTAATTTTTGAAGTTAGTAGATACCCTGATACACTGGAGTCTATTACATTTTATTTTTTACCTCCTTAAATACAACTAAAGGCTCCTATATGACCATGTAAGCAAGTGCCAAATCTAGTTGCTTTGTGATGGCACAAGTATAATGAAGTAAATAAAATCAAATTCATTTAACTTTACTGACTGAGCCAGATCCTCCTTTGTGTCTCTGGTTTTAAGCCAAAGTTCTACTTTTAATGTGCATTTCCACTCTTGCTGCCAAATTGGAATAACATCTATATAGTCCATTCCCATAGTGTTAAAAGAAAAAAAAAATTAAATTGCAGCTTACCTTTCAAGATGTTTCTTGCTTGCAGATCTCATAGCTGTAAACTAGATTTGCACACTGCCTGCCTTAAAAAAAAAAAAAAAAAAAGTTACAGGTTTAAAAGCTAACCTTCATGGTATGTTATTGGCTAGTTCCAAAGCTGGGCACACACTATCGGTTCTTTTTTCATTCAACCCAGCGGGCTGAATGGAAAAAAACTGAGGTGCTTGCTCTACTAACTATCCGATATTAGTAGAGTTCTCTCTCCATGGAGCTATGCAGTTCCCCCTACCAGAACACGCCAGTCAGCGCTCTCCGCGTTCGGCAAAGGTTTTTCAGTCATGCCCCTTTGACAGAAGTCAGACAGGCTGCGCTACACATGGGCCCAATGTCGCTTGGTTTCTGTTGAACCGGCCGATACCGCCTGCTATTCGGCCCATGTGTACGGGGCTTAAGACAAGTCCTAGATTATGCAATTTTCTTTCAACACACTGACTGTTTGTGGAGGGGGAATCACTCCCGAAAAGCTTTTGTGTCCCTGCTGGGAGAGCACAATAATTACCGCTAGCGGCTATAGCTGCTGGAAATAATCGCATGCTAAAAATCTGACATGGTGGCTGTAATCAAGTTGATAAATGGATCAACTTGGGTACAATCGGCCTGCCCATAGAGGGTTCAAATCTCAGACGGTCTTTGCTGAACCAAGATTCGATCCCTCTATGGCTGGCTTAAGGCTATTGTATTGGACAGACTAACACCAAACTTGTTTGGAAATGTTTGTAATTAGCCATGACACCTTCTCCTAAGAAACTTTTAAAAGGTAATTATGAAAAAAGGTACCCTGTATTAATGGGAACACATAACACACAGATGCATTTTCACAAATTTGTCTGCAAAAGTGGAAATATACTTTAAGAAATAGTTGCAACAAATACCCTAACTCTTACAGACCTGCCAAAATAAAATCCTGTGTTTTTCACTGGCAGTTTGGGGTGACTTAAATGGTAGAAGTTGCACACGTTGAAAAACCATTATCCTTATCAAAAGCAATGTTTTGTCAAAAGAAAATCATGTGAGACATGTTTTGTGCGAGGTAGATTCTGCTTTAATAAAGTACACATGCACATGTAGAACTGCTGCTTTCATAGTATGTCCATTTGTAACTATTCTTTTCCCCAAGATTTACTTTTTGGTGTGTGTCGCCCCCCCCCCCCCCCCCCCCAATGAATTTCATATGCAACCCACGCTGTCTTTATTTTTTCCGATTTCCTATGTTAGATCCTAGTGTGCTAGAGTTTCCATTTTTGCTATTTCTGTGACGTTTTTAACTAACTGTGCTTTTTTTTTTTTTTTTATCCATCTGCAAATTTTGATTTGCTTCTTCCAATATCGTTAATACCCATTTAAGGTATTCTTTAATAACAGTGTACAAGTGAGAGGTTCTTCAATTTACAGTTTTGGATTTGGCTGCTTTAGTTGACAAAGTTGTGACTGTCAATAAAAAGAGAACTCTGTCAGCTGCACACTGGAAGTGGTTGTGATGAGTGGACTTGCAACTGTTTCATGAACAGCTATGCTTACTGGAAGTAACTGAGGAAAGCTTTTGAATCGTGTTTTTGTATGTTCTCTACTGTTTGTGTTTATGCAGTGCTGTGTGGGCCAGACTATATTCATTCTCCTTTCCTCTAAAGGTTTATGGAAGAACAGAAAAACAAGGCATCAGAACTAGAAAAAGAAAACGGGAAAGATAAACTGTCTAATTTGGAGAAAATAAAGGATCGTAGCAGTCCTACTGATTTTGCTATGAGCGAGTTGGAAAGGGCTTATAAAAAAAGCATATCCCCCAAGCGCTATAAGAAAGAGGATATGGAAAAATTAAAGTTGGCTGAATTGAGATACGCAAAGGAGGAACTTGAACAGGAGAAAAGGGGAAGAGCAAGGAAAGACTCTGATAGTGATTCCAAGAATCAAGACCCATACGACCCTGCAAAGTGGGAAGAGCTGTCTTTCATACCAAGCTCCAAAGATAAACGAAAGAAGTCTGAAGATACAGATGATGAAATATATATGGAAAAGTCTAAGAAAGAAGAGAGAGCCACAAAGTCCAGCCATAAAGGATTTCTACCTGAAAAAAACTTCAGAGTTACAAACTTTAAGGCTTCTAAAGAGAAAAGTGAATCCCCACCACCTAGAAAATCAGAAAGCAAAGAGAAGCTTTCATCCAAAGAAGATATTTCCTTCTCAAAATCAAATTTCTCAGTTAGTCGAGAAACTGGTCCTAGTCTCCGAATGGATTCCTTTGATGAGGATCTGGCACGGTAAGTTAAGATTGATATAGATATTACTTACCATAACATACTTTAGACAGCCATAATGTTTTGCAAGGTTGGGGGCTGTTTGCCCAGTTATGGTCTTTAGGGGTGTTAATAAGATTTTACAGTAAACTTTCAAATCTCTTGCAGCCAGTATGTGATTCTTTCTGTAGAAAGCCAAGTATTTCAAGAATTAGAAGTGATGGGTTTGGCTTGTAATGGTGCTCGTTATTCACTTTAAGCACAGGCCTCCAACGATGCCTACTAACAAGTAATCAATATGAAGATGTTTTGGACACCGGTCCGGGAATAGGAAATTAAAACAAATGTTCCTTCATTGCTTTTGCACTGTTTTTCATTTGAGAGGTTGAGTTTTGCCCCAAAGCTATAGGTTACTGCTTTGCCTTTGATCATTCCTGAAAGGTCTGTGATGGGAAAAGTATGAGACATCCTGGGCCTTGACCTTGTAGCATGTAACACTTAGGCCCCTTTCACACATGCGGACCGTTTAGGCGGACCTGAATGGACGCTCCTTGCAGGTCTATGGAGCAACGGATGTCAGCGGTGACATGACAGCTGACATCCGATCTGCTGATTCCAGACGGATAGAAACCCTATTTTCCATCTGTCTATCGGATGAAACAGGATAGGCTGTCCCCATAGAGGAGAGCGGAGCTCTGACAGGTCCGTCCCTGCACAGTAAGCAGAGATGGACCTGTCATCCGCTGGCTCAACGGAGCGATCCCTCCTGAGCAACCAGAGTCCGTTAAAACGGACGTGAGTGTGTGTGTGTGTGTGTGTGTGTGTGTAAGGGGCCTAAATGTGAATGTAACAGGTTTTTTTTTCTTGTGGAGTTTGTGTTACTACAGTAAAATCAGTCTGTATATGCAGTAAAGAATGCTTGTTATACTTATTGTGGAACATAAGGGGTTAATCCTGTGCATTGGGTAAAAAGACTGTTTGATCCTGTCTGCACAGATCCTTCCACTGACTCCAGAACATGTCCGGATAAGACAGGACCTTTGGAGTCAAGATGCACATGCTCCGTTTAGTGTGTATTGCTGGAGGGTTTTTTTTGTTTTGTTTTTTTCGCCTTGGGAGGGTGCATGTGATCAGCACAGGGCCCATCGAAACTGTACAGAGTCAGGGGTCCTGCACCCTGATGGTACAGCTTAGTGCAGTATAAAAACTCCTACAAGCTTTACCAGGCACTGATGAAAGTCACAAGCCTGCTATATACTGCTGATGAGAAAAGTTATTTAACAGTTTTTTTTAGGGCTGCAACTAACGATTATTTTCATAATCTATTAGTTGGCCGATTATTGTTTCGATTAATCGGTTAATAACCTTTAAAAAAATTGTATAATTTTAGTTAATATGTAAAGTTTTAAAAAAAGGCAATTTATTCTTATATATCTCTATGCAGTGGTAAATATAAATAACCAACGATATGGTTAGAGAGCAAAATCTCCAATTCAATCTGAGTATAACAGATAGTAGAGATATACTTAATATACTATTAGTCGATATACTGTATATACTATTAGAGGATATATACTATATATACTATTAAAGGGTGAATCTAGTAAATCTCATCAGACTCAGATCAAATTATTTTTATTAAAAAATAAAAAAAAAGCAACAATGTCTTCCTTTAAAAAAATTGTCATTTTAAGAACGTTTGTTCGATTTTCTAATCGTTAGTGGGGTCAAATCGACCATTTTCAAACATAGTGATGAGAAAATTTAGAAATAGAAAACTTCTTGGTCAAAGGAATTTTCAGTGTATGTGGTTTTCATTCAGAAATTACATTCATTTTAAAAACAATGTTAAAAACAAGTGAAAATGTCAAACAACATTCTTTCATTCAGCAAATGTACAAAGATTTTTCGTCTAAATATTCTCGTCTGAAAATTGATCTGGGTGGCCAGCATAAGGCTCTGTACACACCTTTTGCAGTTTGCTTTTTGATTCATTTTTGCTGTGCATTTTGATTTTTTGCGCACGTGATTTTGCGGCGATTTGCGTTTTTTGATTTATTTTTTTTTGGCCAATTTGTTGGGCAGATTAAAAAACACAAATTGCTGCAAAAACGCATTACACGCTTTAATGCAGCTTCTCCATTAAAGTATATTGAACTAAAAAAGCACTGTTTTGCGTAAAAAAAAAGTCCCCAACCCTTTCCAAATACACAGCGGCTGAAAAAAGCATTGATGTGATCGTGTACCATAGGAAACCATGTAAATGAACTGCAGTGTGTTTCTGCAAAAAGCACCAAAAAACACAGATGTGAACCAGGTCTAAGACGTTTAGTAACGTAATGGGGTTAAACTAAAATTAGCCCTTTATAGTACAAAAAAAGCAGATAATCACTACTGTAAGGGGTTCATTTTTTTACTGTAGAACTGTGAAAGTAATATTTACCGTATATACTCGAGTATAAGTCGAGATTTTCAGCCCTTTTTTTTGGGTTTAAAGTGCCCCCCTCAACTTATACTCGAGTCACTGCAGTCTGCCTACATGATCAGCGTGTCATGCAGGCAGACGGCAGCCAGCGTGTGATATTACCATTCGGCGGCCAGTCCACTGTTCAAAAGCCGCGCCTCCTCCTCGTCTGTGATAGGCAGAAAACTCCATTTCCCAGCAGTCAGTGTACAGCATATCACGGACATTCTCTCATCCTCGTCCGTGGTATGTGGATTAGAGAATGTCTGTGACAGGCTGACTGCTGGGAAATGGAGTGTTCTGCCTATCACAGACGAGGAGGAGGCACGGCTTTTGAACAGTAGATTGGTCGCCGAATGGTATTATCACAGGCTGATCAGTGCAGAGCGGCACACAGAGGATGGAGATCGCCACAGGGACACATGCACAGGGAGGTATGCAGCTGCAGATGGGCATCGTTGACCCTCTTTTCCACTTACAGTAGCTGCTGCATTTCTCACCCTCGTCTTATACTCGGGTCAATACGTTTTTCCCAGTTTTTTGTGGTAAATTAGGGCCTCGACTTATACTCGATTATATACGGTACAGTAGCAATTATCTGCTCTTTTTGTACTTTAAAGGGTTAAATTTAGTTTGGTTTTTTTCTTTACCCCATTATGTTACTGGCCGCTTAATTATGAAAATAGTAATCGATTAATTTCATAATCGATTAGTTGTTTC